>JBAMHZ010301341.1:0-25637 GCA_037177395.1 Alpinia galanga | reverse complement strand
TCCACATATATCATGGAAATGACACATCGCAATTACAGTATGGTTTAGCAATTCATGGAATAGTCAATGCATCCACAAAGTAGCCAACATATTGTAGCATGACAATGCTTTAAAAAACAGATGATATAATTTATGGTTGGCTGTCAACCTACTGACAAAAAATTTACTTCAGCTTTTTCATACATAGCTCACAAAATGGATTCCTATAAGGATTTGATAAATAAGAAATCAACAGAAAAGAATATCATTCCATACAGAAGGAGCTAGACATATGCAACATTTAAGTAAAATAAGCCAAACTTTCATTGTATCCTGGGCCTACATGAGAGTGAATCTTGCCACCGTTATAAAGTAGCCACTTCATAACTTGGAGGACGAAAATTTGTCATGAAAACGAACTCTCTTGAAAAGGAAAAGTCAACATCGTTGAGACTTCCATTAATTGAATGTCTTTTTTTTTGTTTATCTTAAAGTTGTACTAACTAGATTAATGTGCTTACTAGTTTCTTCAACATATCTAAACCTTAAGATATCTCCATGCACAATGAACCTAATGGATCATATTTAAGCTTGATTCATATTGCTTGAGAAAGTGAAAATAGTTGAAGAGATATCTCATACACCATACATAATGTGCACAAGTTTACACTAGGGAAGAAGTCCTTATTTTTAAGGAAGATCACTTCATCCTGTTTTTTTGTAAGGAATTAGAAAATATGAGGATCATTATCTTCCTTTCTTTTCTACTTGTTCTAACCAAACAACACCAAACCACAAATAATTTATCTTCTTTTCCTTTCTATAAAACACATCCAGAATCTAAACAAAAGAAGTTGGCAACTAATTTTCTCTCTACTCTCTCTCTCTCCTTACCTTTTGTTTCTCTTTCAATTTTATATTTAGACAGGTTTATAAATGGACTCCTTAACAACCAAAGGGAACCCTTCTGTAAATGCACAAACTGTTTAAATAACAAGTGTACAAGAAGTATTATCTCCAAAATTTACCAGATTCCACTCTGATATAGCCATATAGAAATTGAAATAAGAGAAACGTTTGATGTTAATAACTAAAACTTTGCCAAAGGAGGACAAGTTGGTGTACATAAAAAATGGTGATGCAACGGCAACAACACAGAGGGAATTACATCAAAAGGAATAATGCAACAGCAACAATAGAAGTAAATGGAAAGATAGATGATATTAGTATGTCCATCGGGAAAAAAAATATTTTAAGTGAAAAGGAAAATGTATTGGAAGCGACAATTTTCACCTTTCGGCCTTGTAGTTCAACTTGCAAATTGGCTATATTTCTTTGCACAGTAGTGAGCTGCCTTAATACCCTAATCAAGTCATCCCCCTTATCCCCACAAATGGAGTTCGACAAATTTTGTTGATCTTCCTGCAGGTATCCACGATACGATATATAACACACTGAATTGGGAATTTAACTTGCAAAATAGCAAATGTTAGCCAAATATTGAATTCTAGAAAATGAATCAAAGTATGTGTATCTCCAACTATGAATGCGTCGAAGTTCCTAGGTAAAAGAAGCATAAAAAGGAGTGGGAAGTTTTTTTAAAAATAACCCCGGTGCAAATACACAAGGGCGGGAGGTAGACCTGTACTGCAGGGATGCGGAAGCCGAGATCTGAAGCGATGGCGAGGGCTTCCGCCATGCCGCCTAGCCGCTTGGGGGGCTTCTTCCCTGCACATCCGGGGTCGCTCGAGACCGACATCTCAGCACCGCTCGGAGCCGATCCTGCTCTGAGAATAGAGATCCGAAGCGCAGCAGAAGAAGAGAGAGAAGAGGGCGACGACGAGATTTCAGATGTCCAATACCTGCTTCATCTTCCTTTTTTTCTCGTTTGAATTGGTAGGATCGCTTGTGCGGTCGGATCGAACCCGGTCCAGCATTACATTTGACGGTTAAATAGGTTGGTCATGGAATATCTGGAAATTAGAGGGGTGTACATATAATTTAATGGTGGAAGTGGCATGTCGCGACTTGCGAAGTGAAAACAAGAGGAGGAAAGAGGTGCGATCGTCGCAGGATCTCGGAATCGAAGTGGGCAGAGATCCAGCTGTGCGATGATGGCGCCAGACGCGGGAGCGGTGGCGGCAGACGAAGAGAAATCCCTCTCCGATGCTATTGGGCGCCTCCAGCATAACGCCTTCTACATGCACCGCGCTCTGGTCTCATCTCAAACACCAACTAACCCTAGCCACTGGGATTAGTCGTTATGCGATGATTCCTTGATCTTCTTTGTGTTTCCTTCTGTAGGATTCGAACAATTTGAAGGATGCCCTCAGGTATGCTGGGGAGATGCTGTCTGAGCTGCGGACTTCTAGTCTCTCGCCGCACAAGTACTACGATCTATGTATGTCGATGGCAATAGTTCTTATTTCCATGTTTTTTTCGCGTCTCGTTGGATTAACTGATGACTATGAGTGTTTCTTCTCATGGCTTGTTGGTTATGGAATGTGAAAGATATGAGGGCCTTCGATGAGTTGAGAAAGGTGGAGATGTTCTTCACGGAGGAGACTAGACGAGGCAGCTACGTAGTGACTGATCTTTACGAGCTTGTCCAGCATGCCTCAAACATCTTGCCAAGACTGTAAGACCCTATTAACCGATCTCTATTTCATCTGTTCTAAAAATTGAATGTTCGCATAATCTGACGCACGCAATATCAGTTCATGAGTTATCAATTTATTAAATTGCACTTGTCTAGCTGTATGTGAAATGCTGCTCATTTGATTGGGATTTTTATCTTCTTGTCTAACTTGCTGGTGTTATGGAGTACACCGTTTTGCAAAATGTACCGCACACTTACGCCTTGTTGCCCAATACTCAACAGGATTTAGGCAAACATTCTAAAATGTGGTAAATGGTAATCCATATTGTTTCTGTTATATTACTGCCCGAATGGTTGGGTCTGACTTGTTGACATTGCAGCTTGTAAATTTTACAAGAACTATATTTTTTATGATGCGCTTGGAAGGTATTGGTAGTACCCTTGGCATAGGATTAAAATCTTTATGGTTTAGCTCATTTATGATAATTGTGTATTCACAAAATCTTCAGGAAATTTTAAACAGGTTATCTATTTACCATTTTGAGCATCTTACTGTCTATAACGTGGATCCACTTATGAGGATAATGCAAACAAGGAAAATTAAGTTTTAGAAATTTTAGTTTTTTCAGAAGAGTTAGTTTCTATGGAAGTGGTTAAGTTGGTAATTATGATGTGAAGAAGTTTTGTTTTGTTTTTGATTTAGAAGGTACAATAGTTTCAGTAGGAGTCTAATTAGGTTGGTGCATTTCCTAATTTTTTAATCTTGACTTCTTAGTTTGTTAGTGGTGAAATCTATAAAAGAGGTGTTGTAATCAATGTATTTATCTTTCAATTAATAAAATTCCTGCTCAATTAATCTGCAATACTCATTCTCTGTGTGAGATGGTGATCCCAATGCTTCATTGCATAGAATTCTGTCTCAGTTTAAATTGGTGTTGCAACAGAGGATTCACCTTGGTTAATCCACAGTTTTCTTTCCTTTCTTTTCTCTTTTGATCCATCTATGGCTGGAGACTGTTTGGTTATGGGGCTTGAGGGGTTCAGCCATGGATATGATCATGCTAGCAGGGCTCTGCTTAGTAGTAACCTCAGTGTGTTTTGTCCGATGTATCTAGGTGGCCTTCTACTAGAACTTCCTTCCTTGTCTTTTTCTGGGTGATTAGCACCAGAACAGTGGGTCCCTTGCTTGTGTTTTTTTTTTTTGTGCTTAGACCACTCAAAAATCCCTTTTTTTTCAAAAAGGAAAAAAATGGAGTATGTTCCTTTCATTAGGTAGTCAAGTTGAAAAGTATCACATCCTTTTCCTTTTCCTCTAGAGCTAGTTATCCACATTTACTCTTCCTCCTGTTCTAATTATCGTAATAATATATGATTGGAGTTTCTTGCATATAACTTATTTGTTTTTATGAATATTGGTTGTTTATTGTCAGATATCTACTCTGCACAGTGGGATCTGTATATATCAAATCAAAGGAGGCTCCGGCCAAGGATGTTCTTAAAGATCTTGTGGAAATGTGTCGTGCTGTACAACATCCAGTTCGTGGGCTGTTCTTAAGAAGCTATCTGTCTCAAATAAGCAAAGATAAGTTACCTGATATCGGTTCAGAATACGAAGGGTACGAGGAATCTTCATTTATGATGCCTATTATAATTTTCAGTTTGGATACCTGATATTTGAAAGTGTTTATTTATGCTTTCTTCGTGTTCAGATGCCTGGCCTGAATATTGTTATTGTTATTCAGCAAGCATGCTTAACTTTGAAAAACATTAATAAAAGTTGAAAGCTTTTGTACCATGAATTAACCAATATTATGAAAATCTTAAAACTGATTCTATCACAAAATAATATGTCACAAGTTGGGTTATTTCACATTCATTCCATTTCTCTCACATTTTTCTTTCTTACACTATATATGTGAAAAGTCACTACGAGACAAAAGAGAGGTTTTGCTGTTCAATTTTGTAGATCAATATGCTATGGCCATTCATGACCTGCTGATAGTCTAATTATTCAGAAACAATCGTTATCCCATAACCCTCAGACTTTGCTTGATTACTTCATCCCTTTCTTTCGAGGAAGGAGTAATATGATATATACTGAGGCACGGTAACCACATATACAGCATGGTGAAATTAAGATAATGCTCCTAGTCTCACCAAGGAGATGAGGCAATGGCATCTGTTGTAGATTTTTCATGGTTGACGTTGCCAAAACAGTTGAACTAGGTTTGGTACCTCTAACATATTTAAGAAAGTGAGGAAGTTAATTGTGGTTTATGTCTAGAAAGAAATAGCTCTGAATTAGCTCAAGTTGACAACCTACACCACGATCACCTTGACAGATATTTTGATATCCTTCCATCTCACAGCTGAAAGAGACATCATTTCTGCTAGCTTGAATAATCAGAAATTGACTGTCAAATTCTAACTTTATGGGGTTGTATACATGGATGCTTTTAGCACTTTTTAAGATCATACACAGTTGCATTGCCTCATCATGGTGATAATAATGATTTTGTGTGGCAATCCTCCATCATTCCCTTATTGAAGCAGTCCCATGTTCTATTCTCTGATGCATCCATGTATGCAGCCATGATTTTGCAGATCAATCCATGTGCATTAATGTGTCTTTCTAACTATAATCGTACATTTAAAATCATACACAGTTGCCTTAGAATGAATGAAAACCTAAAGGTATTTGCTTGAACAATCTCTAAATTTCAATGTTTTTCTTCTTTAGCATCTATAATTTAAGATATCTATATTTCTTTGTCGAACATTGTGGTTACCGATCTTTTCAGAATGATGATTCATATTGCTAGGATGTAGCTCATTTTCAATCTTATACTACCATTTTGTAGGGGTGCTGACACTATTGATGTTGCTATTGAATTTGTACTTCAGAACTTCACTGAGATGAATAAACTCTGGGTCAGAATGCAATATCAGGTTTGTTAAATTTGAAATCTTAGCTTTCATGTCATGCCTTTGAATGAAATAGACATTGGCACGCATATGTCATAAGCCATAGCTCAGCAGATTTATGTACCACAATGGTAATGGTGGTCATGCAGGTACTTCAGTGATTGTGAATTATTTGATACTGTTAGGTGATCCTGAGTTGAGACTAGGAATCGCACTTTCTGGTCTGCAGGGGCCCATAGGAGAAAAGGAGAAGAGAGCAAAAGAAAGGAGCGAACTTCGTGATCTTGTAATATAATTATCTCGAAATCAGTCAAGTACCATAAATCATGCTAGCAAAAAATCTTTCCTTGATCATTTATGGTTTTTTTTTTGTATATGTTTGCTCATTCTTTCTAGGTTGGAAAAAATCTTCATGTTCTTAGCCAGCTTGAGGGTGTTGATCTTGATATGTACAAAGATATTGTTCTTCCTAGGATATTGGAACAGGTTAGAGTTATTACCATGCCAACAGATTCTTAATATAACCTGTATTTTTTTCAATGTTTTGACAAGGAAGCAAATTTTGCAGGTTGTGAACTGTAAAGATGAGCTAGCCCAGCATTACTTAATGGATTGTATAATTCAAGTCTTTCCTGATGAATATCATTTGCAGACTCTAGAAACATTATTAAGTGCATGTCCTCAGCTTCAGGTAAGTAACAAGTTCTGGTAAAACTACCTTTTCTTATTTGGTTTTTTTTTTTCTTGATTTTTTGGTTGTCTTTTTGATTTTCAGAGTAACAATTTCCTTAAAATTAAATAAATAAAATCAATCAAGATTTAGTCTACCATATGAAACATCATGAGTTTGTTAATCATGATTCTGCTGTGTTTTCATATGCCCACAGCCCAGGCTCATTTGAGACTGGAAGAATTGATAATACAATGAAAAAATGAAGTGTGGGTAAACTCCTAAGAGGAACCCTTATGAAGTGAGGATAAAATCCTTATAAGATTTGAATGTCATAAGGATGAGTACATTATGCCCTTACTTTAGAATAATTTTATAAGACAACGAAGATTGAGACCATCATAATTAAGGGCATCCACCTATGTATCCTTGAACATCACTTGGGAAATTCTTTATTTGGGATATACATGCAAGAGGTTGCTCAGGACATTCTGAGAAAAGAAGACTAAAGTCTTATTCTAAGATTTTGTTGGCCGTCCTTGAGGCATGATGTAACTAAGGTTGCATCACAATGTCACATGTGTCATCAGGGATATCACCCCAAGGAGGCATCACTTTTGTGTCACCCAGCTCAGCTACTTCACGCTGGCCCCTCTTTTGAACTCCTCTTTAGTGCTTGAATTTGCATTACTTCACTATGAGCCTCTTATTTGGCCTTATCATCTTGTTATCTATTATTGCTCTTGTATCCAGCAAATATACACTAATCTTTCAAGTTCGGCTTTATGCTAACGACCCCATTGCTAAGGCCAAGGTTTAAAATTTTAAGTCATATTAGAGTTTCAGCATAGGATTGAAATGATACGATTTTGGTTCCGTTTCATGCAGTGCTGATACGGTTTCGATACTTTTTAAAGTATAAAAATTATTAATTATAAATATTTTTTATTAATATTTGATCATTATAAATGTTTATTATTAAGTTATATTTGAGATGTTAAATGTTAATTTAAGTTTTAATAATATCTCATGAAATGTATGATTTTTATTGAGTAAAAGTTAGATTTAAATTAATTGAAGTCCATTAAAAAGGTTTAAGCTATATTTAATTTAAAATTAAATTTAGGTTATATATAAAATAATTTAATTTATGGATAGCGATATATTTATAAAGTTAGAAAATATATTATATTTATTTTTTTTTATTTAAGGGAAGAAGATATTTAGAAGTTTTATTCTTCCTAGATTTATCTTAAGAGATATTTTTTTCTCTATGTTTATTTTCATGAAGAAAAAATATCGAATAAAAGAGGGGGAAAGTTAATAGATAAAAGAGAAAAAAGTTAAAAAGGAAAAATAGATGTTTAAAAAAAATCAACTTTTAAATAAAAAATAAAAATTAAATCACAAAAATAAAATAAAATAACATAAAAATCAAAAATAAAAAAAATCGTGGCATTTGGCACAACCTTGTGGAGGGCATCGCGACACCTTCGCATCCTCGAGCAAGGGGTTGCGACATGTTTGTGCCCCTGCAGAGGGGGTTGTAGCCCCTCCATGTCCCCGTTGAGGGTGTCACAAGGGGTTTGACCCCTCTGTGCCCTCATGAAGGGCGCTATTGTCGTGGCGCCGTCCACACCCCGCTTCCCTCCCCCCACCCCCGTGGAGCATCGGGGGTGTCACAGAGCCTTCCATACCCCTGTGGAAATTATTGTAGGGGTCATGGTGCCCTTCGCGAGGCCACTGCGAGGTCACAACGACCTCGTAGTCACGGTGCTGGTACTGTGTTGATGCTGGTCGGCTGGCTGAATGGAAAATTTTGCGAGTGTCGACCAACATGATACGAGATTTTAATCCCTGGCTAAGGCTACGCTCCTCTATGGAGGAGTAGATCAACATGAAACACATTTGCCTCGCACAACCCTCTGTGTTAATCTGTGAGCTAGCTCCTTCTAGATCAAGTAGCCATCAATATTTACTTTCTTTTTCAATAGTTTTTTCCTTCTCCACACCCCTTTTCTTTAAGCCAGGTCACAAAAAGTCTCAATTTGCTTCTTTCAGCAAATAGTCAAGTTGTGCTATTTATGTTTTCTCCTGGTCCCTTGTGTTTCTTTTGCATTTTGTTGTATGCGTTGCTTCAAAGGGAGGCCCGCTGAGATATTAGCTGCTAAGATCTTTTTTCATACATTTTTTTATTACTCGACTTCATCCAAGTTTCACTTCATCTTTTCTCCCTTTTACACTCTCTTTGTCAATGCGCTGAGCTGAGGTCAAAGAAATTGTTGGTTGCATGTTGATATAAGATTGAAAGGATCATTGGTTGCATGCTTCATTAACTCTTCGTTTCATTATGATCATGTCTTAGTCTTTGTGATCTGCTTTATGTTTTCATTATTTTGCTTATGAGAGCTTCTCTGGCTTATGTTGTAAGGTGAACATAGATAACACCTATTCTCTACATTAGATATTATGTGCATTAAGTTTTATGAGTCATGTGGGCTTAGTCCCACATTAGATGTCTCACAGTTAGTGTCTAAGTTGAGTTTTATATATACCTTGTGGAGGATATTAGGGATAAAGAGTCATGTGGTTTTAATCCCACATTAAATGCCTTGGGGTTAGGGGTCTAAGTTGAATCTTATAAAATACTTGTTCAGTTTGTGGGTTTAGTCCCACATTAGATGTCCTAACCTCTTTGGCTTAGGGTGTAAATCTTATATATCTCATATTTAATGCAATAGGATATTTTCTTTCTGTGAACTTAACAAGTAATAATCGAAAATTTTCAATCTATCAGTAAACAATACTTATGTGATTTTGCAAGTTGAAAACAGAGTCTAATCTAACTAGTTTATTTTTATAACCTGTAGAAACTGAATGACTGCATTAAGGTAAACTTTATTTTCTCTTTTTGTTCATCTCATGAAATCTACTGATATTGTACACAATTTCTTAATTCTGATACAGCCAACTGTTGACATCAAAACAGTGCTGTCTCCGCTTATGGATAGGCTATCAAATTATGCTGCATCGAGTACAGAAGTGAGTTTTCAACTTATTAATATTTCAGAAAAATATTTAGGATGTCTTTTCTCACTTTTTTCAGCTTTAGGTACTGCCGGAATTCTTGAAAGCTGAAGCTTTTTCTAAACTGAGCGATGCTGTTGGGAAGGTAACATATAATTAATGCAAATTGTTACACTGTGTCATGGTTTGCTAGCACATATAGGATTTCCATTTACAGTTGCTATATATTTCCATTAGTTATGTTGGTGAATTGTTTATTGGTGACTTCTAATTTGTTTTTTGTCTTTATTTGATCAGAGTATCTTTTAAACAACTCCCTCTCCTAGTACAAGATCTGTACTCTATTTACAACCATGCCTCAAACTAACATGTTATATGCAATTAGCTGAATATTATGGGGTGCGTTTCTGGAAATAAAATCATGCTACAGAAATAATCATATAGTACACGTTGCTACTGGTAACTTCATGTAGTGTACCATTCTTTTATCAAAATAAGGAAGATTTTAGATTCCTTGAGTCATTCTGAACCATTATACTTCTTCCATGCTATAGCCATTCTTGAGATAGACTTTAGTAAAATTTTGTTTATGCCTTTGGAGCATGGAATGAATAGTTCAATCTTTTAGACTTTGATTCTTGCTTTACCTTAGCAGGTGATAGAAGCACAGGTTGATATGCCCATCTTGGGAGCAGTAACACTATATGTGTCCCTTCTTACATTTACTCTTCGCATACATCCTGATCGACTTGATTATGTAGATCAAATCCTGGTATGTTCTATCAATTTGAACTAAGATTGTGATTTGCAAGTCAAACTGTGTCTGGAATATGAGATTCAATTTTTGTAATCTCTTGGTCTTCTGATATTCATTATTGATCAATGATTTTGTAATGTCAAGGCTACAATGGTCTTTATCTCCTTGAAAATTTATTTTATCTTGAGATATTTTCTTTTGTGTCCTAAATTCACAAATTTTGAGTATCTTCAGCATTACGTAATTTTGTAAACAAATTGTGACAAATTTGGAAGGGCTTAAAATGCTTTCTAATTGTCTAACAAGTGATGAACCAATTCTGGTTCTGCTTCAATGCATGTGGATTGTTGCTTCCATATCTTGTGCTCATGTGAAGGATTTTGCTGATAGATACCATGCTGATTGACAACAGGGAGCATGTGTACTGCGACTCTCAGGGATTGCAAAACTTGAGGATAGCAAAGCAACTAAGCAGATTGTTGCACTTTTGAGTGCTCCATTAGAAAAGTATAAAGATATTTCTACTGCATTAGATCTACCTAACTATTTGCTAGTCATGGATCATTTGGATACTGCAACAAAAAAGGTCATGGCTATGGTAATCATCCAAAACATGATGAAGAACACAGCTTGCATCTCAACAGCTGATAAAGTATGTCTCATCCTGTCTTTATTTGCAATGTAAAACGGTCTCTTGAACTCAAACTGTCTTTGTTTTTAGGCTGAGTCACTGTTTGAATTAATAAAAGGACTTATAAAAGATCTTGACGGCAGTGAAGATGAGGTAAGATACCAGGGTTTTTTTTGGCAGTATCAATAATACTATGTAACATATGTGAAATTTGGACATGATTGGAAGTCTATTTTCATCTACCTTATTTCAAGTATATAAGCTTCGCTGCGGTCTAACCTTGTGACCTACTAAAGATTGACTTATCTCTCTACTGGTAGCTTGATGAAGATGACTTCAAAGAGGAACAGAATTCTGTTGCTCGTCTCATTCATAACTTGTACAGCAATGATGCCAATGAAATGTTCAAGGTATCTAAATTTGTTTTCCCTTATTTTTAAAAAATAATTGCAGTTTCATATTATTGGTTTTTTTTATTAGATCATGATCTATAAGCATGGCTTAACTGATGATTTGATGTAATCTATATCTTTTAAATTTGATTTCTACTATCCTCTCTGCTAATATAATAGCAATTTACATAAATGCAGTTTCCATGTCTGTGAGATTTGATGTGCTTTCCTTTCCATGGAGATAGTTGACATCCTGAAAGAGTGGAGTCTTTTTCTGGCCCATTTTTGTGGTTGGAATACTTTTGATTCTGTACTTCTTTTGAAAAACAACCAAATGATCTCTTAGATTATTAAATGGCCACAAAGGAAGCTAACATATATGGGCTTAACCTCGACACTTTCATTTTTGGCTTTCCTTAACTCTGGTAAATTGAACCATGCTTATTGATATGGCTAAGAAAAGATGATCCATGCTTGATTCATATTTCTTGCCCAATTTATCATGGTCACCCTCCTATTTAACGACCCAAGTTCTAATATATCTCTTTTAGGTGCATCAGCTGGAGTGTTGTACAGTAGTGTTAACAACTTACCTATTTTACTGAATGGTTAAGCAACAAAAAGGAGTTTGTGGTGCCCTTTTCATTTTAATTGGAAGGTGATATTTTGGGAATTGGGGCAAGTGGTAAATGTGAGTAGACAGATACAAATCATCTTTGCTAAAGTCTTATGGTTAGGATCTGCTAGAATGATTTCAGAAGTCACACCCAAACTGAATATGTTGTATTATGGTGGATTGGCCCTATAAGTTTCTGTCTGTGCACAGGAAACTAGTTAGCAACACAGTATTTGCAGATGATAACTCAACCTTTTAAACAATTTTTCATGTATGTTCTTATGAAGATGCAGGAATAGTATGTGTTTTATCAATTAGAATGTGGTATTTAGTGCACGCGATTAACAATTTCAGAATAGCTAATTTTGTTGGAATAATTGATGGTGTGCAAATTCAGAGCTTTGCATGGCTTGTAAGCTAGATGCTTATTTTATATTGTTGTATTTTTTATGCTTCTCAAGTTAAAATGCCTCTACCTTTTCCAGTTGCTATCTTATATAACAGTAGTTTTTGTTGTACAGAAGAGATTTGAACAGCAGAAGTATGCATTGTAATTTTAATTCTACTTGGTTATTCTATTAAAGTGGTCTTTACTAAAGCTTGCCTTTTAAATTGACTACATCAAATCACTGCTTGTGGTCACATAAGTCAAAATCCATTATGCATTATGCCTTCTTGTTCATTTTCTCAAAGTGTGGAACTCCATCTTTTACTAAATCTTAGTTTTGTTTTAATTAATGTAGTCTGAGGTTTATCTGCTATTTCAGAAGAAACTGACAGGTTCTTAACCTTTAATTTTATTTATTGATAACTTTTGATTGCACATTTTCCTTTGTGGATGATTGGAAATAATTGGTATAGTCATTCAAAATTAATTTATTCTCGTACATAGCAAGGTCTGTGTATTAGGATTTTGATACTAATGAAATATTAGGCCCAAGAAGTTGTTGAATTTTAGATACTGGCAAAAATCTATTTGGCGCATGTTTTTTCCAAGTAGTTTGCATTGACTACATAGATATTATTCCTCTATCAAGCTCAATGCAAAGCTATATCATTAGTAATATTTAAAATTTTAAATCAAATCATTTTAACCATATGTGTTTCCTGTACTTTGATAATAATAAAAAATAAAAAATGTGCAGTAGAAAGTTTACTAGAATTTGGAAAGCTATATGTTGAAGCCTGATGCTTGATGGGAACAGGTAAAAAGTTGCACGGATATCTGAATCTAATATAGCCTACACATAGGCAAGGGTCTCAAATAAAATGGTGTTACTGAACTGAATAGTTTTTCGGAGTGGAATAATATGCAGTTCTTTATGGTTCTATTGAATTTTATTCATCTATTAGGCAAATTTCTTTCCTTACTCTAGCTGCTTCTCGATAATTTGGTTGCTTCTATTTTAAACCTTAAATATTACTACTGAATTTCTTCCAGATTATATCGACTGTGAAGAAGCATGTTCTTCTGGGAGGTCCTAAACGCTTATCTTTCACTGTCCCTCCCCTAGTTTTTTCTTCTCTCAAGGTTTGTCTTCCATACATCTCATCTTACCATTTTGGTAATATTTTATCTATAGCATGTTCTCTTTAGTTATGGATCATTATCCTGGTCATGATATAGTTTAATAATCATTATGTGTTGGTCACTTTGGCATGCTCTGTTATGTTTCACACGGTCCATTTGACATGCTCTGTACCTGAAATGTTCCATTTTTGGAAGACATGACATTCTCTGCCTACAAGCATTGGTTTGAGTGACCTCAGCCACCCTAGAAGAGAGAGAGTCAAAAGTAATCAAATGCCTTTAAGTCTCCCT
Organism: Alpinia galanga; assembly: GCA_037177395.1. Lineage (NCBI taxonomy): Eukaryota > Viridiplantae > Streptophyta > Magnoliopsida > Zingiberales > Zingiberaceae > Alpinia > Alpinia galanga. The sequence goes on along the minus strand of JBAMHZ010301341.1, from coordinate 12,219 downwards.
CCTCCTGAAGTTATAGCTTGTACACTTTGGACAATACATATCCACCTCAGTCAAACTGTGTTCACCTTGGGGCAGACCTTATTACCTCAACCCAAGCTTGTTCACTTTGGACAATACCTATCCACCTCAGTCACACTGTGTTCACCTTGGGGCAGACCTTATCACCTCGACAAAGCTATAATTACTTTGGCTCAGTTGCACCCACCTCAGATAGACTGTCAACCAATCATTGTTTGGAATCAGAATACTCAACTTATCTGGCTGCAGCCCTATTAATTGGCTTGAGCCAAGTCAGTAATAAAGGTGTATTCATCCAACCAAATTCTATTTATTATAAATCCCACTATAACAAAGTCCTTGCTTGATTTCTATCTTAAGTGGGTTATGAATCATCTAGGTAAATTTGGATAATAGGATCATAAGATTTGATTCACAATTTTGACTTGGCACACATAATTGGTACCAAGCAACGCAGAAATTTACACACCTGAACTGTTCTAAATTTTATGCTCTCATTATTGACCTTATGTTAGATTGGAAATTACAAACTTTACCCTTTGGCACAGTACAGTGTCTAATACCATGTTCCAGGCTAACGAAACATATATATATGAGATGGCATGCCTTTTTATAGGGAGTTGAGCTCTTTGTGGCACATGTTTGTTAATATGTGAGCCCATCGTCCGTTGGCTGTTCCTTTTGATGGTTATTTAGTGTCGAGCAGATGATGACACTTTATAATGTGGAGCCTTTTGTTGCCACTTGCTACCTATGCAATTAATGCATCACCTGTTCAATGCATTCATGTTAAGCTTCACACTTCTGATTGATAGGGTCTCCAAGCAGGGATGTTTTTGCGACCATGAGAAATTCCAGATTGCTTATGAAAAAACAAGGCTTGGTGATCTGATGCTACCATTGTGTTTTTTCCTTGGGAAATTTGTTGAAAGTAATTTGTATTATGAACTGATTAATATACTTTTTATGATGGATTCACTGAATAAGATTGCCAACACAGCTCCTGTTGTTTATTCTGCAATGTTGATAGTTGGTAGATGAAGAGCAGCTTCTGAACACTAAATAGTTTTAACTTGGAGGAGCTTCATGTTAATACCTATTAATTTCCTCTATTGGCTTAATATCACCTTTCCATCTCTTTCCTTAAACTGATTCTGTTGGATCCTGGTCTGCAGTTGCTTAGACGCTTACAATGTCCTGATGGAGATGCAAACGGAGAAGACATCTCTGATACACAAAAGAAAATATTCCAGCTCTTGCATCAGGTTGTACTTGTGATTCCTAGACTATTTTGATTAATATTGTAAGAATTGTTTGGCGTTGGCATTTACCATGTAGCCAAAATCTTATCCTGTCTTTCACACCACATAATGATGCTTATATATTTACCTGATTGTATAAATTGGAGCAAGTAATCAGCTAAAGATTTTTGAAGTCTTAAAAATGACTGTAAATTCTGACCCAGTTTTTTCCCACAACATTTATACTATTGATAGTAATTAATTATAACTAATTACTGAGATATCTTCTTAAACAGATCCAAAGTTTTCTCAGTGGACTTTTTTTCCTAAATACATATACCAAGGACCCCTTTCTAAAAGATAGCATATTCAACTTGACAAAACTTTCTAAAGTTTATTAGACCATGTTATCTGGCAAAATAAAATAAAAGTTAAACAGCCTGTCTGTCGAATGTTGAAGGCTACTTTGGCATCAAACAATAGCTACCCATCTGGTTTTATGCTTGACAAACACAATAAGATCCTTGCTTGGCCCTATTCAATAATGCAACGCAATTTAGTTAGAACAGATTATTTAACTTTAGTGCAGATATCTTTTTTGGCATTGCATTTAACAATTTATTTTATCGTCAAGCATATTGATTGTAAGGTGTGACAAAGATTAGCAGTGCAGACATGGTAACTAGTAACATTTGATCTGTTTGCTTCTTTATATATGTTTAATTCTGAAGTATTTTTTGTGACCATCCGTTCCATCCTCTATGCATCTATTTTCAGATTATTGAGGCCTTGTCATCTGTTCCTTCACCAGAACTCGCATTAAGATTATACTTGCAATGCGCTGAGGTTTGTCACTTAACTACATGCTTTTGCATTTGTAAATGTTTCTTACATGTCTGGGACCACTTTTCTGTTTCAGGCTGCTAGCCAGTGTGGTTTTGAACCAGTTTCTTATGAATTCCTTACACAAGCATTTATATTATATGAAGAAGAGGTTTCTGTAAGTAAATCACTCCCCCTTTTGAAGGAGTATAATAATAAACTCTTAATTGTCGTAGTACTCTTCATATAATAGGTTTCAAGTGTTTGTCATCTGAGCTTCCTCAGTTTCTTGTTTCTTAATGACTTAATCCTTCAAGCAGGACTCAAAAGCACAGGTGACCGCGATACACTTGATTATTGGAACACTGCAGCGCATGAAAGTATTTGGAATAGAGAACAGAGATACTCTTACACATAAGGCCACAGGGGTATACTAGTAATATATGATTATGCATGCAAAATATATCTATTTCTGCTATTTGGCGTTGTGATACTATTATGAAATTAATAAAGATTCCTTGTTCTACAGTATTCTGCAAAACTTTTGAAAAAACCTGATCAGTGCAGAGCAGTTTATGCTTGTGCACATCTGTTTTGGGCTACCTACCAAGACGGCATTCAAGATGGAGAAAGGTACTCAGCATTTGTTTACTGCTTTTCTTGTCAAATTACTATAGTCATGAAATATCTTCTTTACCTTGACGTTTTTATTTTCCTGGCCTCTGACACATTCCTTATTCATATTGTTGCTTCCATATGGAATATTACAATGTTTGATAAGGAAATATATTTGTAGTGTCTTCGGGTATGTTTACTTGGGCAGAAATGGAAGTGTGTTGGGAGAAGTTGAAGGAAAATTTTGTTTACTTGAAAGGAACAAAGAAGAGGGAAGAAAGATGATGCTTCTTTCCCTTGAAATTGTTTTTTCCCCAAAAGTAGATGGATGAGGTGATAGAAGTGAGGTAACCAAAGAGATGAACAAGCTTTGATATAATTCCGTTCCACTATAATCTCCTTGATTAATCTTCAACTTTGCTGTGAGTTTTCCCCATTTCAACTGAGAGTGCAGCAACTCCATAAGAGTGTGGTATCTTTATCTTCGTTGGTGTCTTCCTTTCAAGCCCAAACACAATCACCAAGACTGGCATCTCAACGTTGAAGGAGCGGGATAGGAAGGTGAGGAGATGGGCGGGTCTGTCAGCTTGCTCCTGTTCATGCAATTGATGGACAGGGGTAAAGGCCATAGTTGTTACCGGTGATGGCAATGTGCCCAATGACTAAAGCTGCCTTTCCTTTTCCAGCTCTTTCCAACCACTCCCCACTGGAGTAAATGTATCGACTTATTTCTTTTCTTCTCCTGCCCCTATCCCTCCCTTTGACTCCCTTCTTGTTCAACCAAGTAAACATCACACTGCTAAGTAATACATTAGTTTGATTCTCACTGCGACAATGTTTGCATATCAAATGTTCATGACCTGATTGTCTTGTTCCAGGGTCCTCCTTTGTTTGAAGCGCGCTTTGCGGATTGCCAATGCTACCCAGCAAATGGTGCGTGCTACCAGGGGCAACAGCGAACACGTGACACTATTCGTCGAAATATTGAACAAGTAAAGAACAATTTATGATATATATTTTTAACTTAACAGCAGCTAACGTGAACTTGATGTTTGGACATTTCATATATTGTCTCAGGTACCTATACTTCTTCGATAAAAGAGTTCCTCAAATAACAAACTCTGTAATTCAGGATCTAATTGAACTTGTCAGGACCGAACTGAAAAATGACAATGCAAAATCAGACCCATCTGCTGAAGCCTTTTTCTCCAGCACACTTCGATACATTGAGTTCCAGAAGCAGAAAGGTGGAAACATCAGCTAAAATTATAAACAAATCGAAGTTTGACTGTTCATGGTCTTGAATCGAACAAAAGACAGCATTTTCTTTCCCCCATTTTAATACAATTGAGGCTTTGTATCATATCAGGATTTCCACTCTCCCATTTTTATTTTTCTCGTGGTACAATGGCAAATAACACACTGTACAGGAGAAATATTTTGAAAATTGCTTTAGTTCAAATATTGTTTCTATAGTCCCTGAACTCCCGCTTATAAAATTTCGGAAGAACTAGTTGCTACCCGAACTGTCAGATGTAACTATGCAATCTGTTCCTACCTTCGTATGACACAAATTAAAAATATACTTACATATTAGTGTGCAAAATCAGCTGCATGTAAAAACCTTTTTCTGATAAAATCACGTGTCTCCCAAGTGTCGATAGGGTGTCAAAGGGCTTCAGTTGGACCAGACATCCCGAGTCAATATTGCTTGACTGAGGTTCGACTCCTCTGACTCAGCTTGAGCTCGGGCTCAATATTCTTCCTTCTGTGACAGTACCTACATAACAATGACTATCATTAATTCTTTTTCTTGATCATTAGTCACAAAAATGAGAATGGTATATACGCACAACATAAAAGCCTGCAGCGCATTTTATACATGATAACATTATTGTTTTAATTAAAGCACAGATTAAAGAACAGCGCTTAGTCGGAATTACCCTTCTTTTCTTCACTGGAAGACGCTGATGCAAGAAGAAGAAGAGTGAAGGATATAAGAAATGCAAGTGTAAATAAACACAACGAGGCTCAATTTGACTGGGTTCGCCTCGTTATCACTAACCGGCCGTCTCACCCTTTCTCATGACAATTCACGTGCCGTGCATTCTTCACCCTGTCCCTGTCAATTAATTCCACAGTAAATACAAAAAAGGTAAATTATAAAGAGTACTTTGTATCCAACCAAAGATTAACACGGCAGAAGGGAAGACACTACGAAAAGATTTACAGTTCTTAGAAATTAACCCTTGCTCTTTTGTACAATTTTACTACCGCACTAATCACGAGGTCCTCTCATAGAGACTGAGAAATCAAAATGAAAGCATATCATTCAAACATACAACCCATCGCAAATGTATTCCCCTTTCTAGGAGCTTGCACAAGTCACAAATCTATGTGAATGTGACACACCCCCTTCCAATATTTAATCTGATTAACTACATTTTACCCTTTTGGCCATATGCAATGTCCCTTATTGGCTGAATTAATAGTTTACTGGAAGTTTTGTAATATTTCGAACGCAAAGTGAATTACGGTCGACTTTTCTTTCTTTTTTTTTTTCGCCATGAGGGGAGAATTCAGTTCCTGTGAAAGGAAGAGGAGGCCTCATAAAAGAACTGTGCCATGGGCCCGGCTCATGCATTGTCCAATCGCTATTTGCATTATGACATCAACGGTGGTAAAAGGATTAAAAGAACAAGGGAGTTCCTTTTTTTTTAAAATAAAAATAAAAATAATTTAAAAAAAAAGGAAATTACTATAAAATATATAAATTTTTTTAAAAAAATAATAGATATTAAATCATAACGATTTTGTAAGTTTAGAAATAGATTATTTTTTTATAAAAAAAAAGATAAAATATAAATTAAAAATATATATAGTAATTTAAGGAATAATATCCTAAGTGTCTTATTTATGCATCTGTCTGTGACAATTTGATTCATTGTTTGATCCGTTGGCATCGTCCCTTCCTCATTGTCGACGTTCTGAATAAATTCATGTCAAGATATAATTTATAAATTCAATTGAGTCTCATGTGACATTCCAAATGATCGAACAATAGTTATGATGTTGTGGTCATGATCCGATTGAGTTAAAATGAACTATATATTTTATAATTTTAATTAAAGTATTTAACTAGTTGATAAGGTGGTAACAAGCGTTACGGTATTGATTATTCCAATTTGATCGTTGCCCAACTGTAATTTTTTCTCAAATTTGTTATATACTTAATTTTATTCGATTACTAGCTATATAACTAATCGCTAAAATATCTATCTAGTTTATTTTATTTAAAAATATTAAAACTACCACGTTGAAATTATCATATAAAAAACTCCATTTCATTTACAAAAGATAGATAATAATACAATTACATCATCTAATAATTTTCTTTTAGGATAATATTCATGGGGTATTATTATTAATCGACGAGTTTGACGTAACATTTGCAAATATATTTATATATTTTGGAATTAAAGATATAAATGAACTAAATGACCGTAAATAAATTTAATGATAAGCAAACAAAGTCAATATAATTTATTGAACTAAATATTCAGTTTATTAATTTTTATATTTATGAATAATATTGGTGAATAATTAGTTTGGTTTTCGGGACGGTGACAACATAAGTTCTCTGGAACAACACGTGGATCGAATATTTTTATGAAAATCAAACAAAAAAAATATTATTTAATTTGATAAAAATAGAATTAACTAAAAAAATTATTAGAGAATTGATATTTAACGACTAATTAATTTCTAAATTAAAAAAAAAAAGAATAAAAATAAAAAAATTGAAAATAATCAATATTTTTTAAAAAATAAAATTTTAAATTAATGGAATTGAAAAGAAATTCGGTTAATTCGATTTAATCCGTATTTTGCACGCCCGGCCCTGCGGGCACCGCAACGACCGACTCCAACCAGCCGCGATTAAATTGAAAAAAAAAAAAAGGCTCTTCCTTTCCTTTGACTGCACGGCGTCGAGGTGCGACGGCGAGGCCACCGTCCCGGTCACACGCACCCTGGCGCGATTAACGAACGGGAAACGAGAACCCAAGCCAACTGCAGTGTAGTTCTCGTACAAAGCAAGGTACCCTCCAATAGTGTGTGTCAATTAGGAGGGCCCCAACCTGTCAGTCGTCGGCCACCACGTCAGCACTTCTCACTTCGACATTACTTCCTCCTTGGAACCGTCACGTGAGACTCTTGTCTTCTGTCTTTGTTTCTCCCCCTCGTCACGAACACCTGTTGTGCTTCCCCCGACGCCGTCTCCTCCGCTTCAGATCTCGCTATGACTTTCTTTGGTGTTTTTGCCGTCCTCTCACTTGCCCTTGCCGCCACCGAGGCGGCGGAGCACCGCCCCACTCCTCCTCCTCCTCCTCCCGGAGACGGGACGAAAGCCCAACCGTGCTCGCCCTTCTCGTCGTCGCCGCACCACTTCCGTAACACTTCCTCCCGTGATTGCGGGCATTCCTGCTTCCGAATCAAGTGCTCCGGCAACAGCTCCGCCATCTCGATCAACTCCGACACCTTCCTCCTCCTCGGTCTCCACCACAATGCCTCCCTCCTTCTTTCTCTTCCTCTCCCGCCCTCCGACTCATCCGCTTGCCCCTCCCTCCCTAACACCTCCATTGACTTCTCCAGCTCCCCCTTCCGCCCTTCGCGGGACGTCTGCCGACACCTCTCCGCCCTCGGAACTTGCGGTTCCTCACTCCCCTTCCATTTCTCCTCCTCTCCCTGCCGCCGATCTTCCTGGCAGGCTCGACTCCTTTCGCAGCCGGAACTCCTTTTTCGCGTGTGTCCCCGTGTGGCGCCTTCGAGATCCCCCTCTCCTGCCGCCGCCAGAGCTTGCCACACCGACGAAGACGTCGCCTTTGCCATCGCCGAATTCCTTGGCCGAGGTTTCGTTGTCGAATGGAAATCTTCCACTCACCCCCACCCTTATTTGGCCAAATGCTTTTCCTGCAACAGTTCCGCCACCGAAACCTGCGGTTTCAACGGCTCAGCTTCCGTCAATCCTTTCCTTTGTTTCGCCACCTCTGAAAATCTCGGCCGCTCTGGCTCCCCCGCCTCCAGACGCTTGCTTCCGATCACGGCTTTCCTCTTTTCCGTCGCCTGCGTCCTCCTACTCTTCATTTCTTTGTGGGCAGCCGCAGTCTCGTTCCGCCGCCGCCGTCGTTGGGGCGACCACGGTTCCGACCCCATGACCGATTTCCTGCTGCGGCATCGCATCCAGCAGCCGATCTACTCCTATGAGCAGCTCCGTGCCTCCACCAATGGCTTCGACCCCCACCTCAAGATTGGCGACGGTGGGTTTGGATCCGTTTACCTCGCCCACCTCAACGACGGCCGCGTCGCCGCCGTGAAGAGGCTTCACCGCCACCACCCTGCCGCCGCGGCGACGAAGTCCTTCTGCAACGAGATCCTCATCCTATCCTCTCTGCGCCACCCCAACCTCGTACGCCTCCATGGATACTGCTGCGATCCGCGCGGTCTTCTCCTGGTCTACGACTACGTTCCCAACGGGACCTTGGCCGACCACCTTCACTGCTCGCGCAGGCCCTACATCAAGCCCCGCACACTCCCGTGGGCTGTCCGCCTCGACATCGCCCTGCAGACTGCCGCTGCCATCGAGTACCTCCACTTCTCTCTCAAGCCTCCCGTCGTCCACCGTGACATAACCTCGACGAACATCTTCGTGGAGAGGGACATGAGGGTCAAGGTGGGGGACTTCGGCCTCTCCAGGCTTCTCACGCTTTCGGAACCCTCTTCGTCACTAGGGCGACCCGCTGAGTACGTCTGCTGCACCGGGCCGCAGGGCACGCCGGGATACCTCGACCCCGAGTATCACCGGTCGTTTCGGCTCACTGAAAAGAGCGATGTATATAGCTTCGGGGTGGTGCTACTGGAACTTGTAACCGGGTTGAAGGCAGTGGACGTGAGTCGGCACAGGAGCGAAATGGCGCTGGTTGACATGGTGGTGTCGAAGATCCATATGGGGGCTCTGCAACAAGTGGTGGATCCGGTGCTACTGGAGGAGGGGAAGGAGGTAATGGCAATGGCAGAGGCGGTAGTGGAGCTCGCATTCAGGTGCGTTGCAGGTGACAAGGATGACAGACCTGATGCGAGGGAGTTAGTGGAGGAGCTCAAAAGAATCCGCAGTAAGATTGTTGATCCTCCTAAAGCAACCTGATCCAGTGAACAATACGATAAATGTGTTGTCATCTTCACATTTTGTCATTGCAATCTTGAACAAGAAACATGCCACAAAATGGAGATATATTACTATTAAGAGCTTGGATTTAGCTGTTCTTTTCATAGGAGCTTCAGCTTGCCCTTTGTTCCATTTCAAACATATGACTGCGACTGAGCAGATCTCATAGTCATGTTTTTGGATGATCAAGAACAGTTCCTATTTAATATTGGAATGGAGGTAGATGCGATGAACTGATGACAATTGGACAATGGCAATGAGATGCAAATAGCGTGCTTTGCAAGGTATGTACAGCAATTTCCATCTGTTTAATGGCACACAATCGTATTGGCATTACACAAGGTCTTGTTGACTCATGATTTAGCTGGTAGAATTCTCTCTTTAGTATGAAAATCTACACTGGTACTGTAACTTTGAATGTTTCTTGTGAAAACATATTCTAGTCAACATCTTCCAATGATAATAGCTAATATGTGGATTCCAAAGTAAACAAGCAACACTGTGTTCTTCAAATGGAGCTACAAGGCCTAAGCCCCAGATAGTTAATTGGCATAACTAATGTTCATGGCGTCAAGGTTAATTTGCATCGTGGAATACATTAAATTTGTTATGTAAATTTGGTTTATGTTTTTCTTGCTTTTCCTAATATTCCATTGCTCTTCTAATGCTTATCCAATCTGACACTTCCAATTTTGAAATAGAGCTTTGCCTTCATTATATTTTGTATATGTATTTGTTTTAAAGCAGTAACTGTTTGTCCATGTAATTGTTTACCTCTTTCTTTGTTTAGTTAGTATGTCTTGCTTATGTTTCTATATATATAAAGGAGCACGATAATATCAAACTATATCATCAGGTTTTATCCAAATCAAATGCCTAACAGATTTGCTTACTGAGAAACACCCAAATTTCAACTCCCTATCAAGATACCTTCAGAGGAAACCCCAAATTTACCTTTGAAGCATTTCAATTGCAACAGACCTGTACTCCAAATCATACTTTCTCCAGAACATTGATTCAGTGGCAAAAATTTGGATTATTTTCCTTGTGGCCTCGAAAGAAAATTGAGGGTTTGTTTGGGTGCTTTTAATCTAGAAGGCCATGTTTGGGCATTTCCCAGGTTTCTGATTTTGAAGATCAATGAAAATTAACGTTTGCATGTTAGTTCACTGATGCACATAAATTCCACTGAGGTTATGGTATTTTATGGCTGCCATTGCCTGTCTGCGTAGGCTTCCTTTCCTTTTAGGCCTTCATGTTGTTACTTGTTTGATTGTGAATTCTCTCGTAGCTGGTCTCTTTTTAGTTGAACTTTTACCAAATTGATAGTTCAGAAAGGAACCCCAAAAAAAAAAAAAAAAAAACTCAGTAGCTGTTTCATTCATTCAAAGATGTTGCAAATGCATCTAACAATTTGCTTAGTATGTCTTTACTTAGCCAGTTTGTGAGGTTTTAGTTTTAACTACGTATCAGGAATTCGTCAATATGATCAGTCATTTGATATTCTTATGCCAAGTGAACATGCTGAACTAGGTTATAGTCAGCTCTTTTATGTTCGAATGTTAGTAATATATCAATTCTTACTTTTCCAGTTTAGTCACATTCTACCCTTTGGTGTGCAAAATTTGTTGCTTTAGGATTGTGAAGGCCATATTTTTTGTTGAAGGTAGGAGGTTTTAATAAGTATAATTGTTCATTATATAAATAAAAATTAGTCTCCCTTCTAACAATTCTAACTTTTAAGATAAATGATCACACTAGAGTAGGACGTACGGAGTTTGACTCTAAATAAAAACTTATAATTAATATAGTAAGCGCCTGGGGCTTGCTCAGACGGATATCGATGACTTTGCATTTTTGCGTTGGCCGTTTTGGATTTTTGATTTACTCCCCTTCACATATAAGGGCAGCGGTGGGGGATCGCTAATGTAGCAGTTTCACATTTTTATAATTAATATAGTAGTATAAATAAATATTAAAAAAAACAAAATTAGTTATTTTTAACCAACAGCACGATTCTCTCTCATTTCTTGCTGGGTCGGGAGCAAGCTCGGTTTTTGACCGAGCTATCATATTGGGCCGAAAGCGGCCGAATGCGCTCACTACGTCTGGGCCACCTCGTGGGCTATGAGCTTTGTACTTCGTGAGTTATATTATATATTTTTATTATAATAATATTCTTATTATAGTAACTGTGGTCATAATAACTACAATATTATTAAAATGATTTTAATAAAATTGAAACGATATTAATTAAATCATAGTGAGTATTGTGATATGCTAATACTTTATATATAACAATTTTGACTAAATTAAAATCATTTTAGTTTATTTATTGTTGGTCATGAAATTATTTTCTAAAGAAAAAATAGAGTGGGATATCTTTTTTGTCAAATTGGCTCCTAACTTCCTAAGCTAATACCTTCTCTCTTTGAATCTATTAATTTAGGGTGATCAATTTGATTTTATAAAAAAATTTCATCGTCATCAAAGTATAGATTCTAAAGTCTTTCTAGTGGGTAGTCTAGCAATTCAGCATTTTAAATTATTTATTATATTAAAAGAAAATATCTTTTATATATGCTTAAAAAAGTACATGAGGAATTTATTGTTGTACCATAGACTGGAGTTGAGGGACGCATTTTAATGATCATCACAAACCAGGTACAAGTTGCCGTTAACAGTCACACCAATAGGATGAAGCCATAGACGATGAGAAGCAAGATGACATTGTTTTAGCTAAAAGCTACTTTTGATTTTTTAGTTTTTTTATTTTTTATTTTTAGAGCAAGGGTCAATCCCCGAGAGCTGCAAGGCTTTTCGGGGTGTCTGCCCTCCTGCTGCGTTAGCCCTTGGTTGGGCACACAGTGCTCCTCGTGATTTACCTTCTTCGTGTTGGCTGTGGGACCGGTTGACGGGGGCGCTGAGCGCGAACGAATTGCCTTTATGCACAATACTTTTGATTTTACTTCATCGAAATTTTTGCTTTCCTAAGTTTTTTTTAATTATTATTTTGAAGTTGTTTATTAAAAAAAAAAGTTACCAAACAAGAATAATATTTAAATCCTACTTCTAACGAACTCTATTGTTTTTCAAAATATTGTAGATAAGTCTCATGCCTAGGGGCGAAACTAAGATATTGATTCAATGGGGGTAATAGTATAATATAAAATAATTAACCTGCTTCCCTTGCAATCAATATTAGATTTACTTGTCAATCTAACATCTTCCTCTCAAACTATTATTTACTTGCATTAAATAATAAGCAAAAGCATTTCAAAATCCTAGGCTCAGTGTGGG
>JBAMHZ010301126.1:0-13106 GCA_037177395.1 Alpinia galanga | reverse complement strand
TTATCATTATCTTTTTTGCTCGAAGAAGAATGGGACATATGCTAATTAAGTATTACTGTAATGGAGTTTTCTGTTAAATTGAATAGATATCGCATGGATGCAACAGCTTAAATATTCCTTTTGGCCGTGCGCAGTGCAGTGAGTTTTGGCTTGCAACGTAACAGAATCGGCAATTTATCAAAAGTGCATGTAAAGTAATTAAATTTTCAATTGGCGTATTTTACTTTTAAAATTTTCGGAAAGTGCATTTAATTCTTATATTATCCTTTTAATTTTTTTTATTCATATAAATTTTCTCTTTCCTCTTAATGCTGATAAAAATTGATATTATTAACTAGCATCACTATGGTACTGGTCTATTGAGATTAGCACTATACTGTACTGGTCTCCATGTGGTAATAGTGATGGTCTCTTCAGACCAATACCACCACATGTGATGCTAATTTTTATCAATATTATAATATGGTATTAATTTTTATCAGCATCACACTAGTGGTGTTAATTTCTAAATATCAGCACCATTGTATGTCAATTCTTTACTTTCAAAGGTGATAATTTTTGACTCGGATATCAAATAAAGTATAGTTTTTTTAATCAAAACTTATTCAGAGATGCATATTTATTACTGGGTGAAATTCATGATAGCTCAGTTTCAAGTCTAAAAAATAGCATTTAAAATCTTTTCGAATCTATCGAGGGATTTTAATTAAAACTCATTGATGAGCCTAGAGAATTCCAATCGAATTCATTCCAAGAGGTTTTTGAAGTGTTATAGAGTCTATATGTGCCTGAAAATGCCAGCTCGAAGTCATTAACGGTAGTGATCAGAAGGTTTTTAATATTTATGACTTTAAGACAATTGACATATACGCATAACTTATTGTAGAGATATCAGAACTAGACATGGATACCATAAATACCTTTATTGTACTACCCTCTTTCATTACATGTCAACTTTTTAAAAATTTAAATTTTATAGGTCCATCAATGAGTTTCGATCAAAATTCATTGATGGTCCTAAACAACTTTGTTCAGATCCATTTTAACTCCTATGAATTTCTATGGTGCTCAAGATTCTAAATATTTTTTTCTTTACTATTTTTTTTAAAAACAACATCGCAGTTTAACACATCAGTTATGTTAAGTTAAGCTGTACGCACTGTTATGTTAAGTTGTGATGTTATTTTTAAAAAAATAGTAAAGAAGAGCATATTTAGAATCCCGAGTACTATAAAAATCTATAGGAGTTAAAATGGATTCGATTAGAGTTCTTTAGTATCATTAATAGGTTTTGGCCGAAATCCATTGATGGGCGTAAGAGAATTGGATTTTTAAAAAATTGAGATGTGATAGAAGAAGGTAGTGCAGTGAAGATATTTATAGTGTGCATGTCTAGTTCTGATATTTTTACGATAAATTATGTGTATGTGTCAGTTGTCTTAAAGTCATAAACATTTAAAACCTTCTGATCACTACTGATAATGCCTTCGAGCTAATATTTTTGGACACACAAACTCAATGACACTTTAAAAACTTATCACTTTGATACTAATAAAAATCAATATCATATTATAATACTGATAAAAACTAGCATTACATGTGGTAGTATTGCCGTAATGTGATGTTGATTTTTATCGGTATTAATATTAAATAAAAAAATAAAAAGGAAAGAAAAAAATTACATGCACATGCAAAAAAAACAGAAGAGAAAAAAAAATCAGTACACCTTTTAAAAATTTAATTACTTTATATGCGTACCGTAGAATTAAACTACATCGTTTTCTTTTCAGGGTAAAACACTAATGGCTAACAATTTAAAAATGAAAAGCCCCTTTGAAACATCATTTTGGTTGCTTCTCACAGTCGTCAGATAAATTTTTTTTTATGCATTGAATTTCTGAGATCACTCACCTTTGTCTCGCGTACAAGCATCCGACGTGATTATGAATCTAAAAGCCATACATATAGGATAAATTCATACATATCTATCTATAGCTGTATATATTTCGATTGACAAATAGTTGATATAAAAAACTGTACAGCAATTTCAGTGCCACAAATGTGACAATAAAGAATTTGTTGGTATACTCCTATGCAGATGCCAGTTCTATTTCAAGCGATTTTGTTCCAAATTTTGCTCTAGTCAAGATATATGAAAACTAACTCCTATATCCTTGGTTTAGTAGGTTCATTCACGATATGGATCTGTCCAGCAATTATCTTCCATTACAGCTTCTCTCCATCTCTTTTTAAAGATCTCCAATTCGATAGACGATCGTATTCTTACCTGTATAGAGCTCAAGTCAAAAACTTACAGAGAAAAGATAATGAAAATGCCAAACATATTGCATTCGGATTGCTTACTGCAAATCTATCGTTAGTTGCTGGTTTACCAGGGGATATCTGTAAGTACACACATACAAGTTAGGTTGGCAAAGAAACTTATCATCTGGATAAAAGTAATAGAATGAAGGATTAGGTTATATGAAACAATGTCAAGCATCATCGAGATAAAAAAGAATGAATATTAAGACCATGAACAGACAAAAACATTGGCAGGTACTTGGTTATGTAGCATCAGAAACACCATGATCATCTCGAAAAAGATTCCTTCTTTTTATTGCCTAACAATCAGAACAATTTCTGGCTGTTAGCCAAAATTGCTTTCACCTCAATGATTGAAAGTATACCAAATTTGTCAGGTAATGTAAAATCCAACATGGATAACCCTGCCCACCCACAACCATGAGTCGTAGTTCACTTTTAGGCGAGAAACCAGAAAGACACCGCACACTAGGGTGGGTCTTGATAACACAGTAATAGTTATAGATCGTTGGGTTATTAGTTAAAGATATATGCTACTTAATATTTCGTTGAAGGTATAAGTAATAGTGGAAGACTAAAAAGTCATTTAATAACAAGATTCATGTAGCTGAGACCAAATAGTTAAAGACGAAAATTTTATTTGTTATGTGGCCTACCTCTTTCTTGTCAAACCCACCAAGCGTAGGAAGTGCCTTGTGAACTATGTATTCGCCATCCACCACTCCGATATTTTTTATCCGGTCACCCTACCAGCAATGAGCTTAGACTACTAATACACAAGAAAGAAAACTTGGAATACACCGAGTTCTAATGGAAAATTTACCTGAGCACAATAACCAAGTTTCAAATCGAGACCCCAAGCATGAATCAAGTCACTCTACAAACAAATGAAAATAGATTAGGAACATATGGAAATCAATGACATCATAGTTGAGATGGAAAAAAGGGCATTGAGTCAATAAACAGCCTTTTTTGGGATTAGTATCTTGCATTTTGAATAGAAAATTTTAAATACAAAAAACACACACACATCCTTATATGAAAAGGATACATGTCGTAGATTTTACAGAATAAGAAATACATAAACAAAAATAATTTCCCAAAATATACAAACACTCAAGCAAATAAAGAATCAAGATATTTCCACGCACTTGTATCATATGCCACACACAACGCCAAGAAGCCCTAGAGAAAACAGGAGCCATCATTTCTATCCACCTGCAATAGCAGAATCTCTCAGTAATGGAGGTGGTAAACATACAAGAAAGAAAATATTTATTTAACAGTCAGGTGGGAAAAAAAAAGAAGATGAGTGAGTAAAGCTAATATTTTTTTAAGCATGTTTGTTTAAAACATGAGTTTATTATTTTATATTTTTTCACAATGAACACAAATGAACTCTTGACAAATCTAGTATCTAGCTTGTCCAACATAGTATAGAGCTTATTCATGAATATGAACACTGTGTTCCTTTATAGCCCGAGGATTGCTTTGATGTGTGAATATATCTCACACGAAGATATTAGCTAAGCAACAACTTGTTATGTGACACTATCAGCTAGCATTTTACAGCAAGATTGACTTTTGACACCCTTGTATAGCGTGCAGCTAAAAATACATATCACGCTGTGCTTTTATATAATTGAAGGGCCAAACTTCAATTATCTACTTATCTGCTTAATGAGCAATTCTTACTATAGCAACTAGCGCCAGATGGTGTGACCTTTATTTTTTCAATGATTGAGTCTATATTTTAAAGTGTGACCTTTATTCTACCAGTATATGGAAATGTCAACAAGTACATACATACATACATACATAAAGCAAACATATGCAATCATCTACTTATCTTCTTAATGAGCAATTCTTGCTATAGCAACTAGCGCCAAATGGTGTCGATGTTCCAGCCATTTGCTGTCACCACAGATATTTAACTCCAAAATTCCATTGAGCCACATGGTCAACTTATTACACAAGCTTTGCATCATGTCACTAAGATCAAGGTTGGGAAAAAAGTTATTTAAAGGGGTTGGCTAAGCTCACCACTTGGAACACCATACTTAAGATGTCATCTGAAATGCTGAATTATCAAAATTGGTCTTCCTAATTCAAAACTTTCTTCCAAGTTCTATGTTTTCATTCATCCAGATACAGGCAAGATGATAGTAGTGTGTTGTTTCCTACTTTTCTTGTTTCTTAGAAATAGAACTTAAAAGTTGAAAAGAAAAATAAAATAAAAACTTAGAGGGCTTTTTTAGAACGTTAAATTTATTAGAGGTGAATGATATGGTAAATATTTTTCCTTTTTTAAAATTTTTAATGACTTTATGTTATTTTCTAAAAGCTGCAAACTACAGATAGAAATTTTCAATTGCCAAACAAGACCTACAAATATGTAAATTTGTCTAATTGATATAATTTACGATAAATATGCAGTGGGAAAGGAATTCACCCAGTACAAGGTGGGGCAGTACTGTTCCTGTAGCATCTTCCTCCGCCATTTAACTTGAAGATTCTTCTGTTAATTGAAAAAATTACTTCTCATAATTTCCAGCTACTACAAGAACAAAATACTACAAGTACAAAATGTCAAAGCCAAACTGAATATGCAAGTATTGATTAATCATATTGGCAAAAAAAGAAGCCATCACCTGTGTACATCTCCATGATTTTGACGTGCAGTAATTTGGTGGTGAACCCTAGATGATTTTGCAGGGTGAAGAGCAGGTTGTGATATCTCCAAGCCTTCCCTCTCCACAATTGTCAAATATCTGAAGAGTTTTCCAATTCATACAACATTCCTACATAAAGTTCTTCATAAAAAGTTTCAAATCAATCTTGAATAATCAAATTAGAAATTTTCAAAAAGTCATTGAATGATACTAGCAATATTTTTTAAAAGAAATTTACATTTAAAATTTCTAACTACATAAAAAATGGAAAATAGATAAGTATTATACTAGGCAGAATGTGACTAGTCAAAAAATTATTGACAGATAGTACAGGATGACATAATTGTTAAGCAGTAACCTTTCAGGATGAAAATTTTCCACTCCGAGGTCCTCATCCCATAAGAATAAGTACTTGTATGGTGCAACTATATCTGGATGTAAGAAGCGTTTTGCAAACCACCTTCAGAGCACAGTATTAATTTTAGGATAGACAAAATAAAAAAGATAAACTCAAGTATAAGTTGGGAAACACCAACCATTTTGTTTGATTGATTGCAGAAATATGCAAAACACTGTCACTCCATTGTAGATCTTTCCATTTGTCAACAATACCATCATAGTGAAAGAGCATTACCGTGCAATTAGACGAAGCAAACTATAATAAGAAAGAAGAGAGTGACTAAAAAATATCCATACAAACACTAGGAATATGAGGCAGTGGTGATTATTTTACCTTCATCACAATTTTATCCACAATTTCCTTTTGCTTTATACCAACTGCCATTGCCAATAAACTCTTCTGTGAACTCCTAATTTTATGTTTCAATTTTTGCAAAAAGAATTATCATAAAAATCACTATTAACTTCAACCCAAATAGTAAAACAATGCATGTACACTAGAAGTTGTACTTAGATCATAGTCTGTTCTTAAAGCTTAAAAGTACAAAACATTCATTAGGAACATCATTTAGATTGATGCAAAATAACAAAATTATCAACCAAATATATAACAACTTAGATGGTAGATAGTAGCTCAAAACAACATTATACTTAAAACCTAGTACTTGAACACCATATCTCTGATTAACAACTCAAGGAATCTAAAATTAACACCTAGAAGACAGTCGACTACACTAATCAAATCAACAGAAAGCAAACCTTTTTTCTTTAGCACCCCAAAGAGGCACCATTTCCATGTCTGACATCTGGCTAATAATTCCTTTGGGCAGTGGTTCAGCCCCTGATGACTTACAAGGACTCTAAAAACCATGTAAACTAAATAATCAGAACATACATGGAATATAACAATCTTAATGAATGTAAGACTACAATAAAAAAAAAAAAACTAATTTAACATGCAATTGCTTTTATAAATTTGAGGAAGTCATGGAAAGAAAACCTTGCATAAGTCAGATTGAGTGGACTCCAAGTTCAATGTGCTCTTCCTTGAAAAGCTTTGGGTGATGTATGCAAAGCCAGTTGGTGAGTCAACTATCATTTTCTTAAAAAAAAGAAGAAGAAGAAGAATGATAAGTGTGGCTACAACTTAATAGAAAATGTAAGAGCTCACAAAATGTGTTACAATCCGACTTAAATACTGGAGTCTAAGAAGTTCGTGGCCATGAAAAGCAATATCTCTGATGGAAAAAACATTCAATCAAATTAATATAAGTCTCTATGTATCCAGCTTTTCAGGTAAATTTAAGATAAACCAGTGCATGTTCAGATGAAACCAAAAAAAAAATAAAATGGTAAGGTAAAATGAATCAAACCTCCTTATAATCAGTTGCAATATAGGCGGTTCCAATGATGAAGAAGAAAAAGAGGAAAGCAGCTACATTCCAGATCGTACAATAGCAACGTCTCTGGCTCGACTGGTCCGTCATTAGAGGCGCCTGCCATAGGTTTTTAGGGGAAAACATTAACGTGCTAGAAATTATTAATCTCGAATTCATCTACTAGATTCCAAAGATGGGATATCATAAAAGAAAATTTAAGGATAGAAATCCTTGTAAAACCATCAATAAAGTTACTAGATTTTTTCTCGAGAATTGAACAGTAAACAATGACAGACATCGTCGCTACAAAGTCGATAACATCCATGGCACAAAATTGCCACAGAAGAAATACGATTTCACTTCGCGTGTAACAATAGCAATATAACTTCTTCTGCAGAACTTTCAAACAAGAAAATGTTAATCAATTTTCACTTTTTTCTTTTATCACTTTAAAGAAAGGGGTAGTCGATGTAAATTCTGAGCAAAAACAGTAATCGATGCAGCAACCCAACACAAAAGTTCCCCTTTTCCACTTTATCTAACAGAGAATTGATTAAAAAAAATAGTTACTTTTACAAACGACAAAATCGTATGTCCACCAGTACAAACAGACTCGCATAGACACAGAAATTAAAACGCTGTAGGGTTGCTTGAAGTTGCGATAGAATCGGAGAATGTTTGAAAGCAACAACCCGAACCCCAAAACATGATCTTTGGGTCAAAAGCAAACCAATAAGAAAGGGAACGACAGTCGCTCACCATGATCGATCAAGCATGACTTGCAGATGCCTCCCGGAAGAGTCAACGCCTGCGCACGAGCAGCAAGGGCACAGAAAAATGGCGTCTTTTCGGCAGATTTCACAAAAGAGTGGAAGAGAAGTAAGGGAAGAATGCAAAAACAGCTTTCGGCTTCAGTTTTCTTGCTTTCCGCCGCGGTAACGAAGCTGTAACAGTCGATTCTCAATCGCGCACGCGAAGAGAGCAGCGACGCGGGGAGAAGAAGAGCAGTTGGGATTTGGGAACATACTCGAGAGATTGCGCAGTGGAATTTTCTCGCACCAATTCACCCATATTCACACTCTATCCTCAATTGAGTAGTCACTGCGGGAGCCACAGGGTCCCCATCCACAGCTCTGCCGGAATTATCTGATAATCTAAAAGGTCAAGAAGAAAAAAAGGGTATTGCGAAAGATATTATGTATTTCTTTGCCGCATCATCTCAAACAGCCGATGGCAACAACAACATATGAAAATTGGACACGCTACAATGCAATTAATGAAGTCGTGTAGGACCCGATTTTATTAGGGCAGGGGTGTGTCTCCTGTACCGAGTGGGATAGGTGATGTTTTGGGCACTCATGACTTGTGGCCGCTGGTGGGTTCCGAGTTGGATTGCTCAAGTTTATGTTCTGGGGATGGAGTCATTAGGGGGAGATGCTATCTGATTGTTAATAAATAACTAACTAAATATTTATATAAATATAAATGATTGAAGACGTTACATTTATAATTATATCAATTTATTTATGACCCTAAAAAATTAAATCTCAAATTCAAACATATATAATGACGGATTAAACAGTATTATGTTAATGCGCCGTGTTAAGTAAGTTTTAATGATTGTTCATCTTTCAGCAACGTTAGATAATTTCAAAGTGACCATAATTTTCTCTAATCTTAGTTAAAGCCGCGGACAGAAAAATGATACAATTATCAAATTTCCGATTCAAACATGCAACAATTGTCTCGTTATTCTAATAATGAAGTAAAAAAAAAATGTCGATAATACTTTTTGATGGGGAATGTACAAACCACTATTAGAATAAAAATGGAGGTCAACGTCGCATGGATTAGATCTTGATGGTTGACTGGTCTGGAGACATATCTCCTGTTTTGAACGGTAGCTATTAAGTCAAAGTCAAGAACCTTTTGATATATTTCCTATTTTCTTTTGATATATTTTTTTTTATTAGCAACGGTTACCTGAGCTTTTGGCCGATTAATTCTTGGGATGGTCAATCCTACTTTACGATCCTATGAGAACACCCATTCGATAACTGTCATTCCTATAAATTTTTTAAAATTTATCATCATGCGTTATCTTAGCGGAGGATCTTCTTTTGATATCTTTCGATTATATGTAACATAGATATGAAATTATAACAACTATATTTATTATCAAAGGGGATGTAGCTCAGATGGTAGAGCGCTCGCTTAGCATGCGAGAGGTACAGGGATCGATACCCTGCATCTCCATTATATTTTTTTAAAATTTATATATTTGAAATTTCATAAATTATAATTTTCTATTAGATTAAATCTGGATGACTATAATGTTAAATACTTCTCCAAATAATAATAATAATTTAGTGTGATTTTTATAATTTAGTATTTTTCTTATAAATACTTCATTCCAATGAAAGATAAAAAAAGTTATAACCGAGTAAACTTGACCACCTCAAGGGATGGTAATTTTTCAGGAAAAAAAAAAAAAAAAAAACAATGACAACGTTCATGACACCTTTTCACTAACATGTGGATTTCAAAGACAAATGATAAATTGAACAAATACAATTCCATATGTGCAGTCTTCTTATTCGACCAGTTTCTTGGATAATAAGAATACATGTATTCTACATCTAGCAGCAAAAAATAATCTCTAGTATCCAAAACATCTATTTGAAGTAGAAAGTGGATATGTGAATAAAACTTACGGCATTAGTGTAGCACAAGAAGAAAATACAGAGGATTAAGTCTGCTGACTGAATGAAAACTAACGAACGTTGCTAACAGCAAGAGAACCTGCTTGGATCTTGTTTTTGCTCATAGACTTCATTACCAGAAAGGGTTACCCTGTCGAGTGAAAGGTCTACTTTGTAGGAGTCTGAATTCAAGACCTTCCTGCTCACATTGTCGTATATCTCCTTGATCAAAATCTCAAAGGCTGTCTTTACATTCGTGCAGTTGAGGGCCGAAGTCTCCATGAAGAAAAGCCCTTCAGCTTCCGCGAACCGTCTACCTTCTTCGATCGATACCTCTCTAGTAGCTGACAAGTCACACTTGTTGCCGACCAGCATCTGGGCCACAGTTGAGTCTGAATAAGCTGCGGTGAAAAAGACATCAAATGTTTCGAGCAGAAGTTATTTCTAGTAAACTACAAGGCTCACAAATCACAACAACATATGAAAGCAACTACAGATCAAGCGACATGAATAGTCTGATATTATGTCGAAATTGCTTTTCTCTAGATATTTTAGGTTAATAACAAAGTGACGGACTATTTTGGTTATAGTATGACGCGTAGGTTTAAGGCAAAATCCGTCAAAGTTACTGAGGTAGAGATTATATGAGAATAGGATAAATCATTCTCATCAGATGATCTGATCGCCATGTAATTGTTTGCAGTTGGTTCTTGAGCTTGATGATAATATCTCAGGTATTTTGTTCTTCTAGTATTGATCCAGTACCAGAATTTTGTTCTTTGAATTTCTCAATTGATCTAAAAGTTTCTAGCATCAATTTAAGATCAAGTGTAGAAATCTTATTGACAACCAATGCAGATGTAAAACGACCAGACAAACTCTTCCTTCTCTCAAGAATTGTAATATACAAAATAGTGCTTGTAAATTAAGATCTTTGTTCTTGAGAAAAACCACACTAATCGACTTCAATGAGGTTCGATTGCTGCTAAAACAGCAATGAGGAAATTTCGTAGTCGTCGTATCAATGATGTGTTAACCATCGCAATAAAAATCATTCCTTTTCAACAGCTAGGGCAGGAGGGTACTCACTGTTGAGCTCGTCGAGCCAGCGGGCAACGCTGTCGAAGGTGGAGCGGCGGGAGACGTCGTAGACGACGAGGGCGCCAAAGGCGCCGCGGTAGTAGGCGGAGGTGACGGCGCGGAAGCGATCCTGGCCGGCGGTGTCCCAGATCTGCGCCTTCACCTCCTTGCCCTCGATGACCATGCTCTGCGTCTGGAACTCCACCCCGATGGTCGCCTTGGAGTGCGGGTCGAACTCATTCCGCGCGTAACGGGAGAGCAGGTTCGACTTCCCCACCGCCGAGTCGCCGATGATCACCAACTTGAACAGGTACTCCTCCGCCTCCTCCTCCAAGCCGCTGCCTCCCCAAACCACCATCTTTATTTTATCTCCCTTCTCTTGCTCCCGATTTAGCGGTTTGTTTCTGTCAAAGATTGGATTTTGAGAGCAGGAATCGATAGGGGAAACTCGATCGTCGAGCTTCCTTTCGCCGCTCAAAAAGCTTACTTCTTTCTTCCGCCGTATAGAGTAGTAATGGCTGCTTTGACTGGTAGATGTCTCTCGAGCTAAAGAAGGACATTCATGGCGGACACGTTGTTGATATTGAAGAGGGAGAGAGGACAGCCTGTGCCGTTGGTCAAAGAAAGTAGAAGGCAACAAGCATTACAGCCAGGTGGCCGGGGCCGCGTTCGGGTTGTGGGCTTGTGGCGGAGGATTAACTGCAGCTGGGCGAGCTCAAGAATTTGCCTCCAATAACACGATAAAAAAATCACTTGATTAAAACGGCTGGCTAAATTCATGCTTTATTTTTATTAAAAAGCAATTAAGAGCATTCTTTTTCAATTTTTTTATATAAAGATTAAGAGTATTTTTTTTTCATTTATCATCCAAAGACACTCAATCTCATATTTCCTATTAAATTAATCCCTTTAAATTCGTTAAACAACTTCACTGGACTAACAAGAGAGCAAACTTTTCACCGAATTCTTTTAAAATATATATAAAAAAGAAGAAGAAAAAAAATTCTCATGCTGACTACATTTTAACTATTTTTCCTTGCAATGTCAAGAGAGGCAAACAATAATAATATTATGAAAGTTGTTTTGAGTAATGACAGAATGCTCTCAATTTGTTGATTCTTCAACTGGCGGAAGCCTAGGAACAACAATTGGTCCACCACGAACTTTGTCGACGGCAAAGCTTATTCGCAGAGGCCTTCCAAGAAATGCCTGCATTGCGTCGTCTATCTCATATTTTTCATTACATTGTAGTCAAGTTGAAGGGATTATCACTCTCTACTTACCTTTCCATCCATGGCATTTCTAGCATGTTTAGCTGCATCATCAGTTGCAAAATGGACGAACCCAAATCCTCTTGACCTTCCAGTGTTATTGTCATACATGATCCTAACTGAAACAAACAGAAAAAGAAAACATATGAGTTTGATATTGTTTGTAAAACTTGGAGATTACAGGCATGGGTCAAGCATTAAGTGCACAAGAAGAAAGAAGGTAGTCAATAAACAGAGACCTCTTTTGATACATGATTTGTTTAAAAGCATCAGGGTATGTATCAAGCATAAAAATGCATAGCCAAAGAAGATTTTAAATGATAATCAATGAAGAACATATTAAACAAATATTAACTAAAAGTATGAACATTTTAGGCAAAGGATTTAACTAAGACGTGACAGGATTATAAAATTTCGGAGGTTCAAGTCCACTCATAATTCATGACTTCACACACACAAGTTTGGGGAGTCGAGACAACAGAAATTGAAGAGTTGAATATCCAGCTTTGGTATCAAATAGTAGGTGTACAGCAGATTTAATGTAGTTTCTCTACTTGATCTTTTGTTTTTCTACCTTAGTCTATTTTTCAAAAAAAAAATGATAATAAAAAAATTCTAATTCTCCCTCCTCACTGAAGTTATAATCCTTTTTGTTTGTTATTCATTGAAGAGCGTGGCACACGTCTCATTGTCACCTATGAAAGCATAATGGAACAATCTTTGCTAAATCTTCTTCAAAGTTCAAATCATACAAAAGTTAAAAATAGGCAGAAGATTCTCAGTTAAGAAAACTACTAAAACCTGAAGACGTTAAAGTCCATTCATCACTTCAAGCTGGTTTAGTTGTCTCTTGGAAATTGAAACTTGATTTCCGTACTTTAAATTCGTTTTCTTTGTTCTTCTTAACTTTTTAGGATATACTTGACCTTCTTTATTTTTCTCTTCTTTGTTTCAATGGCGAATAGTTTAAACAATATTGAAACAAAGATGCATGATATAAAGCTTACATATGTTAATAGGCACAACTTAATTCCCAGCTATGAGGTAAATCAAGACGATCATTATTCACTGAAACTTCTCACAACACTTCCTACCACCTGTATAACTCATAACGTGAAACAGATCACCGTGACAATTCATCGAACATTTCGGGTGCAATGCAAGACGGTCTCATTGGCATAATAAGAATGCAACACTCCACACAAGCTATCGCCAAGGATTTGGACATTCACCAAAAAATTGAAAAGGAAAATAGAAAGTAGGATCAAATATTACTAT
>JBAMHZ010301017.1:0-13106 GCA_037177395.1 Alpinia galanga | reverse complement strand
GAGCTCCTTTTATATTTAACTTGCATTAAGAGGCAAAATTGAGCTACATCATTTGACTTATATATATCATTAGTTCACTGATCGACTATCCGTTGTGAGTAATGTCTCTCCAACGGTGCAATCCATGCCAGACAACTTATTCATATTAGATTATGAGTCGACCGGACATAATATCAGTTGACTGACCTTCACCAGTCGATTGATATACAATGTCAGGATCAATTCAATTGCCCTTCATCGATCAACTAGCCAACCCTACCAGTCGATTGGTAAATCTTAAAACTGAGGTTTACTCCCTCAAGTATGATCCCTTCACACTTGTAACTCACATTAGCGTAGATCTCAACCTTCAAGCCACTTCTATCAGTCTAATGCCTTCATGCATTAGCCTTCAAGTGCTTTCATCGGTTTAGTCTTGCTAAGTACCAATAGTCACGCTCTTGAACTTTCCCTTACCAATCCATATTGGACTTTCCTTTGCCAGGTCGCAATTTGAATTTTCCCTTGCCAAGACTCCATCTTTGGACTTTTTCTTTGCCAAGTTACAATTTGGAATTCTCTTGCCAAGTATTCATACTTGAACTTCTTTTGTCAACACTATGTTGGACTTTCTATGTTAAGCATTCATACTTGAGTTTCTCTAATTGTCAACTTCATATTGTACTTTCTTCATTATCAAGTTAAACTTGGACTTTTCACCATGACACATATGATTAAATCATATTGTTAACACAAGTTATCAAACATCAAAACTCAGTTCAAGGTCAATTCGAATACAATTAATCGTAACTTGTGCTTATTGTATCAACGTAGAATATCCATATAGTCTCTCAGGAATTTCTAATTTGATTTCTTACAATGACACATTTTTTAAAATTTTCATACTGGACCGTTTGTTACAGGTGCTTCCTAATTTACCCTAATAATCGGTAAAAAAATTTTATAGAATTGATCCGATCATTTTAGAATTAGTTGGACCGAAAACTTAAATACCTAATATCAATTAAAAAAATAAAATTAATATTTTTATTGTCGTTATCTGGAGATAACAAACGTTAAATTTAATTATTGACATAATATAATATCACTTGATGAAAATGTCAATAACATAATTATGACTCACCATGAATTCTCAAATAAAATAAAAATTAATTCACACATTTTGTGCAAACATAAAAAAAAAGATTTTGCTTTAATATTACCATGCTAAATTTTAAAATATATTAGTAGATAAATGTAGTTTAAAAAATTAAAGCTAAATAATTTCAGATATTGCACAATCCCTTTATATTTCATTTCAATGCTTGGACAAGATATGATAAATAGAGCATTTATTTAAAAAAAAAAACAATACAATCATAAGCACGAAATTTACTTATTGATTGACAATATAAAAGAGTACCATATAGAATAATATATTTAAGGTCAAAGAATCTTCTTGAAACTTTCGTAATGTTGTTCATTGGTACAAATACAGGATAAGCACACCCCGTGGCCTACCATTGACCAATAATTCCCAACAAAACCGAATACGGTCCTTTAAACCCCTTCCCCAGCTTGTATCCACTGACATACATCCTACGTCGATATATACAGGAACCTTACTACAATCGTAACAATGCAGCTTGCACATTGACTCTCAGCAATAACTCGTCCTCTCATAATACGGTGGCAGTGATGGGCATCTCTCATTCATGTGAGGGTATGGCTCCATGGTATTGTAACCTGGTAGTTCCATCCGATATCTGCCCTTAATTTGACAATAAGGAAGTTTCACATCATCGTATTTGTTGCACCACTCCGGCAGATGGCTTGAATTGCTCTCGAAGAAATTCAGGGTGTAGGCATCTCTGATCTGCATGTCACCAAGCGTTAGAAAAATTGCAGTTACGACTTTGGAAAAGTTTGCAGCAAGTTGTTGGGATGACTTAACAGTGAATTCAGTAACTTGTATAGAGCTGGCAATCGGGTCGAACAATCCTGCTGCCTTGTACAGTTCGAGAATGAAAGCGATACATGATGTTGATTTCCCATCGGAGTAGACCCAATCATCTTGTTCAGGAATTGTCAATAACTCATCAAAAGAAGTACCATTCTTTTCTGCTTCAACAATGATTTCAGGCAGATCAAGACCCTGCATGGAGGTTTATGTTTTATCATGAATAAATATCTGGGCCATTTTAAGTGACGAATTTAAAGTTGTCAAATTTTTCCAACACCATTTTTATGAAACTATTCTATAAGAACATATCAAATTATGGAACTATTCTGAATCGAAACTATTTTTCAGAGATTCTTTTGAACAGATTCAGGAATTAGAGGAAAAGACATCCTGTGGAGTTGCCTAGTGGGAAGAGTGAATTCTAAAGCTAGATGAACTCGTACCTAAAACAATGATAGACATGATATAATGGAAAGTTGACCAAATTATCCAAACTATACCCCCAAGGCAATTGCAAAGATTGCTAATCATGTCAATCTGTAGAATGTTAGAACAATGTCAGTAAGAAATAGCATTTGGCAAACCAATACCCAATATGTTTGAGCAGTCAGTCACTAAATTTTTTGATATTATCCAACTATTTTAATTATCTAAACAAGAAGGAAAAGTGTATGTGAAAAAAAAAATTCAACAAACTTCCAATGAGGTTTTAAAGATATAACCTTTCATGTATATAATACTGAAACAATGTATTCGCTGTGTGGTTTTTTTGCCAACGCCTTATGTCATCTAAGTTACAAACTTGAAAGAAAGTCAAGTGTTAATCAAAGTTTTTTGTCCATGATTTGAAATCTCATATCATACCAAGCAAAACAGTCGAAATGTATTATTCTAATAAATCACTGAAACTTGATACTACTCGACACTAAAGTTCAAAATCTCAAGGCATGTCATAATTTTGATTTATAATTAAAAATATATTGTTCTAGTATCGTGCTATCACTTAGATGCACAGTGCCAATGACAGATTAGAGATTGAAGGAGGAAGGAGTCATTGTCTATACTAAATAGTATTAAGTTTTGATAATTTTGTTAATGATACGCTTTGACCATTTCGTCATGCATGGTACAAAATTTAAATCCATACTCAACAGAAACAATAGCTCCTTCTTGTGCCTTTTCTCTTTCCTTCTTCAACTCTAATTCATTATTAGCACTATTCATCAAAAAATTGGTATTATACTGAAACAATATCATTCCAGTCAAATATCAAAACATCGGCATAGCTCGAAATTTTGAACCTTATTCTTCACTACACAGCGCCGATGACAAATTAGAGATTGAAGGAGTAAGGAGTCATTGTCTGTACTGAATGGTATTGAATTTTGATAATTTTGTTAATGATATGTTTTGACCATTTCGCCATGCATGGTACAAGATTTAAATCCATACTTAGCATAGACAATAGCTCCTTGTGCTTTTTATCCTTCTTCTTCAACTCTAATCATTATCGACACTATGCATTGAAAAATTGGCATTATATTGAAACAACATCATTCAGTTAAATACTGAAACTTTGATATAGCTCAAAATTTTAAACCTTGTGCTTCATTGCAATTGCAAAGTCAATTGCACAGTTCATAGTTGAATTAGGTCCTTGGACAAGCAAATTGCACAAATACTTCAACAAGCAACTTCGTGTATTGTTAAGTCCACACAAGGTCAACATAAATAAAAAGTCATAAATACAAATAGATAATCTATCACTTAATTCATGAAACAATAAAGAAAATTAAGAGGCGCCTATAATTATCAACTAAATATAACATTATGTCAATAAAATCATTGACGATAAACAATCAAATGGGAAAACATGTTCATTTGATAGCTAACTAAAATTTTATTTTAATATCGATTATGATAATAATATATGTCTGATTATTTTTTATTATTATCTTAATATAATATATCATTATTAATATAGTCTAGCACCTAATGGTGATCTCCTCATGGAGGTCCTCATAAGTGTAATATCAAAAGAGTCTAATATTTCAAAAAGCATATGACTCTTTTAGCAATCCTTTTGTGATGTCATGTAAATAAAAATTTGATGCTAATAAATATAAAATAATTTATTATTAGTCATTATTAATGCATATACAAGACTATTTTAATTTTGTTCACTTATTTATCTTACAGTGAGTTAGTTACAATATGAAGGTTCAACTCACAATTTAAAAAAATTGTAATGCGAATTCTTTGTCACACATCATCTTCAAGTGGCCTTATAAGAAATTGGTTAACTTTCTCCTTCATTTATATGAAATTGTGAAATACTCTCTCTTTTTGTTGGTTGGAGAGGAAGATGTATGTTTACGATAATATGTCTTCAATTAAGCATCATAATAGAAGATAAGGAAGAACAAGAGTCCAATTATGTAGACCTATTTAATATAGTATATGTTCAGAATAAGCATTACTTAATGACGAATTAGATTCAATAGGTTCATCTAGAGGAGATATTAACGAGGAAGAACTTAACTATGAATTTCTATTATTAGGATCTCGATCCAAACGTTCTAAGACATCTCAACCCCAAACACAACCAAAGGGCACAAACAAAGGAAAAGGCACAACTCTTGTAATCTTTAGTAAAAACAAAGAGAAATTTCCAAATTTATTCAAAAGAAACTAGCTAACAAGGGAAAGGAATAGTTAATGATTGGTCACAATTTGATGCAATCAATAAGCAAAATTATGAAGAGTAATGAAATATCATTGCCTTTTGGCATGTAAAGAACACACATGCAACTCAAACCGACAATCATGGCAAGATTATAAAGATACACAAAGAATCTAACCAAGATTGATTCTAATTGAGATTCAATGTATTCATAGCCTTCATTGTATGTGTATTTTTATTCTATAGTTATAAGAGTTCTAATTCTAGTTATGCTAGAATAAAAACATATTGATGGACATGTAGAGAAATCAATATCATTACCACATGGGGTGTGATGATTATTTAATTTGGGGTTATAAAACTATAAAATTAAGGCAGGATGTTGTAAGAATTGATGATCTCATCCATTAAACAGAATTCCTTTTAGCATTAACAAGGTGGTTGAAATTCAAATGATCATCTATAACCTATGGCTCTAAAATATTATTTGGTATATACTTATATTTAAAAGTAAATAAATACCTCTGTATCAACAAAACACAACATAGTACAGAAATTGTATCGTTCTTGTGAAGTTGATCTTTTAAACCTTGTTTTGAAACAAATATCATATCAACCATGTTGCTTTTGCCAAAACTATGTGAGCCCATACTTTCATCACCTAATTTATAAATTAGAAAGAAACTAAAATCTTGAAAAAAAATCTAGATTGCAATAGCATGGATTCAACACAATAAAGAAAAATTAATCTAAAAGCAAAATAGAAGGAAATTCAAGCAAATAGATGGAACAAGAAAATTGCACAAATACATGAAAGGAGAAGAAAGTGAGCAACAGGATGCAGACAATATACCTCAGTTCCAAGCCGCTTGTTCAGGGCTTCATTCCACATATTTGCAGCATAGGCTGGCTGGATTTTATTCCACATGGTCATCACAGAAGCCACCTATACCATCAACACCAGAACTTAGCAGCTATAAAATAGCTATGAAAAAATCAAATAGTTGAAATATTCATAGTACAAGCATACAGTCTGCTGTCGCAAGCATGTTTAGTTACAACCAGTGATATTTCCAACGGATTAATACAATTTTTAAAAAAAATATGCTAAAGCAATATTTTGTTGAGGGAATAAAAAGCTTTAAAGTAAGACTAACTCTGCACGAGTACAAGACAAAAAATAGAATTTATAATGCAGAATGCAAAAATCAAATGTGATAATATGCCCCAAAAGAACAACAAATTAGAAAGAAAAAAAAATAGTAATAGCTGACAAATATATAAAAGACAAGAGACTTAAAGAAACAGAAAATAGGTTTCAAAGGGCAGCACTAATGGTGTCATACCACATGTGAATCAAGAGGTGGTGGATAGTTCCCACTTATGGTATCTATCCAGCTGAAGATCATGTTATGATACCCATATGGCTTATTTGACATGCTTTTAGCATACTCCCAAGCTGCAGTGTTGTTGAATTTTGCTCTGATATCTGGATGGAGTGGAAGCAATGCAATGTGTGGATTTGAGTCATCTTTGGTGAGCTCAAATTCCCACCACTCTTCCCATGGTAGAATAACTATTATATCCTCTCCCTACAAAAGAAGAATCATCTATGATAAATAAGAATTAAAAAAATAATCAAATATAAAAGAAGTACTATTTTAACACTAGAGATTAAAATAACATGGCATGCCACTTAACACCGGCAAAATTTTCAATTTCGCCTGCTGACCAGCACTGGCATAGTACCGGCACTTTGATCACAAGATTACCGTAACCTCATGGCATCGTGAAGAATGTCGCGACCCCCACAGCAGCTTCTGCAAGAGTACGAAAGGTGCCGCAACACCTGTGGCACCCTCCGTGATTCCTATTAAAATTTTCCTTAATTTTTTTACTCTTTTATTATTATTAATTTTCCTCTTTTATTCGATATTTTTTCTCTGTCAAAATAAACAAAGAGAAAAAAAAATCTCTTAAGATAAATAGAGGAAGAATAAAACATCCTAATATCCACTTCCCTTAGACAAAAAAATTAAATATAATATATTTTATAACTTTATAAAATATATTGCTATCAATAAATTAAATTATTTTATATATAACCTAGATTTAATTTTAAACCAATGAAAATATATCTAAATTAAATATAGCTTAAACATTTTTAATGGACTTCAATTAATCTAAATCGACTTTTACTCAATAAGAATCAAACATTTTACTAGATATTAATAAAACTTAAATTAGCATTTAACATCTCAAATATATCTTAATAATAAGCATCTATAATGATCAAATATTAATAAAATTATTTATAATTAATATATTTTATATTTTAAAAAATGTCAAAAACCGTATCAACAAGGCATGATACGGTATTGCAGCCATATCGGCAAGGCATGATACAGTATTGCAACCATATCATCTCGATCATATATTTAAACTCCAATGCAACTCGAAATTTTAAACCTTGTTCAACACTATAGCATGGCATAGAAAACATAACTACCAAGTTGAGTTTATGAACTCAAATAGTCAGAAAGCAAAGCCTGAAACTTTAAGAACATTCTCTCAAAAGGCTAAAGGGAATCTCCTGGAAAGGGAAATTAGGAGGCAGTAGGTAGCCACTAATTCTATATAATCCATTTTCTTATTTGACTTATTGCTGATATCTAAAAATTGATGGAAGTTTGATTCCACATGGCCATCTTAATTACATTGTTAAATGACCAACCTTAAATTGATCTAAATTGCCCATTTAGAAGTAGTTCATATGTATGAATTTGTATATGTATTTATGCTAATTGATGTGGGTATGATTTCCCACTAACTGAACAATCATCAGGTTTATGACATGCTGCAGAAGCGCAAAATTAAGGTGTTAGCAAGAGCTTGGTCCCTAAGATTAAGGGAGAGCTAGTACCAGCTACCAAGTGGAAGACCAACTAATTAATTTAGGGCTAACTTGGAAAGGGACAAAAGGATATCACTGGATCTTATCCGGTGCTTGAATTTGGAATAGTCAGATATTGGCTAAGAGCTTATAGAAAGGGGTGGGAACTAGTGTCAATGGGGGCTCCAATGCCAATCACTATAAACAAACAGGGTGACGACTGGGCTATAACAGTGCAACATTGTGATTGGAGCCATGGGTCTACATCTCTAACTTAGATTACTTGCTGGATCCATTCACCTTGAGATCAACATCAATATGGATCCATTCCAAAAAGGAGCTCACTGCAGGAGTTGCAGGCTCCTCAGAAGAATTGAGAGTGACCTTGTGACACTTTGATTGAATCATCATGAACAAGCTAGAACTACACCATTTCAAACTCTGACCCACCTTCAGTGGACTTTGATTATGCATTCAAGGTAACCCAAGCAGACCATATAATGAAGGTGATATACCTGTACTTACTATAAAACACACAATTTACATATATTTTGTTGCTAATCCTCCGTCACATAACAAATAGAAAAATATAGTGTGATTCTTAGGGCTTGCAATATTAAACACATTATGCCTATACAACATGACCATCGCAATTTTAAACATTAATCACAAAGACAAAGGCACAAAGTTAACCTGGCATGATGTGATTATAATGACAACATATAAATTGATAAATTGCTTATCAAAAATTTATTATTTTAGAAACATTAATATTTTACATTATATGCATTCTTTGACGTAAGTTTTAGCTACAAATCAAAGTTATTAGTTGTCCAGAAAGTTTTAACCATTTAATAGTGTTTACTAGGACGAGAGAATGTGGTAACAACATATGCTACAGTATAGTAATTATGTCCGTATCAATTTTAACAATTAGGATCATCTTTGTCTTTGATACTCATATAAATCTACGAAATGAATAATTTGAAATTAATACTGCATCCATAAAGATGCCCGTTGGGTACAATATTAGCAGACAAATTCCAACCGTATCTTACAGATATATTTTCCTAATTGCCAAGATGTTATAAAAAATATTGGATATTTATAAACAAGTTTTTTCAAGTGATTATTGATAACCAAATTTTATTTTAAAAATGTAGGTATTATTATGCATACAATATTTTGGTTTGCTTGCATCAAGCATTAAGTGAAGATTAATGTAGTTTATTTATATATATATATAAAGTCGTGGCACACATAATCCCAAGTACCTAAACAATTTCTTATCTACAATTACACACAAAATAAAGAATGCATTGGTTAGTCTGAGACAATATAAATATGACACCAAAGATTCATAAAATAGTTTAGAACTTGGAAATAATAAATCAGATATAACCTTCTCATTTTCATGACCTGATTCACCAACCCAAAGTTTTCCTTCAGAATCCTTTAGGCAAACTGCAGTGTGCCCAGCATATGCCCCACTGACCCACTTTTCTAATGTTTCAAATCCACCCCAACGTCCACGAATCTTCGAGATAGCCAAGAAGTCTCCTGAGTGAATATCATTAACATTAATAGTTGAAATCCACGGTTGAGGTCGTTGCTCAAATGTAGCTCCCATATGCTTCTCAAGGAAAGCAAGATTTGAACTTTCGCCCCATCCAGTATTTGTAAATAGAGGAAAGACATCCCACAATGCCTGAAGAGTTCCAATCATTCCAGATTCCATAAGAAAAATTGACACTCCATGACTTTTCACCTGGTTTATAAAATAGCACCATAAACAACTTAGTGGAACAGAGGTAACGAATTACGAGAAATAAAAATGTATCTTTTGTTACAATGTTACAAACTGAAGAAGCAACTTACATATTCATATTCAGCTTCTCCATCCCACTCATGAAAATCAAGAGTATGTTCCCGAGACAAAAGGTAGTAATCCCATGTCACACGATATGGAGTAGCAAAGACATAAAGATCCATGCAAGTCCAGCTATGGGCATTGCTCGTCTGCACAACCCAAAAAAAGGAAAAAGTCATTGATAACAAAATAATATATTTTCACACTAAAAAAAACCAAATCAAGTAAAAACTAGATCAGAGACAGCAATGCAAAGACCATAAGTGAACAAAAAGAAAGCTAGAAAAAGGTGAAAGTAAGAAACTATTTCCATGTGTATCCCCTTCCCACATGAAATTACATGGCAAGAAGATTCCAAAAAGTTAAATTAGGACTCCAACAGGTTGCAAGTCCTTGTAATTGAACAAAATAGCTTCAGATTGGTGAACTTTAAAATTAATAGCGGAACAATTACGATTCACTCAACAACAAGAATCTACATTGAGAGAAGGTGCCAATTAACTTAGAAGGTATATCTCTTGGAAATCATTGCCAAGGTTTTGCATCCATACAATGCCTTCACCATTCAAGTGGGGTTTATCCTTTTGTTTCTCTTCAGAAAAGTTTTATAAAAAAATGCCGCTTTGAGTACTAGTAGATCTGGTAGGTTGCAATATGCATTGAACCACCAAGATATATCCTAATCTAAGAAGAAAATGAAGATATTTTTTTCAAGTAACTAACTCCATAGCAATATACAAGCTCTTGGATAGTTCAACCTGTAAATTGGAAGATATTTTTGTTTTAAGCTTCACCATCCGGCAGCTTAGTAGGAATAAAAAAGATTGTAAGCATCAGTAATAAAAAAAAAACCACAAGTTGCTTCACCCAAATACGCTTTGTACAGTCCCAATCTCTAAACTAGAGAACCACTTATCGTGAACGCACTTTTAACCAATTTCAGAAATTTCTAATGCACAAGTAGAGATATATCCGGCTCCTATGTCTTAAGAATCCACAATGGCCTAAATAACTCTCGTCTTCCACCAAGAGAGAGATTAATCCCCGATCAAATGGGAGTTTTTTTTTTCATAGTACGGCAGGTACTTATTCAAGAAGAACTACCACGTAATTTGCTAACCATTTTCTCACACCACAATTTACTAACTTCTTCAGCACAATTACAATGAGACTTAAACCACACGCTACCTAGAACCCAAATTTGAAGGCAGACCCATAATTGCTCCGCCATTAATTAATTATGAAGGATAATACAAAGGACCAAAATTGCGAACCTTGATATGGATCGTTCCGCCTCCGAATTGGGACTTGCTCTTGTTGTGGAACTCCATCCACGCGGTGTTCTTGTAAAAGCAGGCGCCTTTCCATTGCAGGTCGGCCTCAGTAGAGTATGCGGAGCCGACGAAGGTTGGGAGCAGGTCTACGGCGCTACGTAGGGAGCGGAGGAGGGGCCAGGCGACCCGGCGGGGAAGGAGGGGGAGCAGATCCATGGCACGGAGCGGCGCTTTCCAGGAACCCGCATCGTCCCAGAAGGAAGGCAAAGAGGAGGAGAAGAAGAAGAGGAGAGGGGAGGCGATTAGGATGAGGAAGAGAGGGAGGAGAAGGAGGTGCTTGAGAGCAACCCTTTGCTTCATGCCGATGGAGCTGGAGAAGAGAAGAGGCGCAGAGAACAGAAGACGGCAGAGGCAATCATAGAAGACGAGGTCGTTCAATTTGTTTCTCCTATTATTGTCCACTCATAAGTTTTTAAAATTTAAATTTAATTTATTCAATAAAACGACTTTTCCATTTCTTAATTCGATTAAAGCCAAATTACATTAAAGACATTTATGACCAAAACGACGTGCATTAAATCGCCAAATTCCTTGTCGTAAAAAGGGCCCAAGGTAAAATCTATAAAATGAAAAAGGCAAAAGCTCAATTTTTATTAATATTTTGACTTTTTTTTTAATTGGAGGAAAATATATATATGCTCGTCGCTAATTTATTATAAATAATAAGAATAAATATTGAAAAATTCTGAAATTTTTTAGATATTTAAATTTACTTTAGTAAATTAAATTAACGTCTCGAGTCTAAACATGACCTTTGACCTACCATGCTAGTCGTTGTACCATTCGATCTGACTCTTGACATGTGGTAATGTCTAATATATAATTTATTATTTTTATGCTATTTTACATTTTTATTAGGTTATTTGTTTATCAAAATAGAATTTTTTTTTATTAAATTATGATGTGGCCAAAATACACCTTACCACGTGACAAGGTCAAGTCAACAGTTAAAATAATATTAACCCAATTTTGATCTAAGTTAAGTAAGTCCGACTGTCGTTTGAGACACTCTCCATCTCAGTTAGGCATAACTTAATTCAATAAATCAATCTCTCGAGCTCAGATACACTTTAGTATACCTTATCTCTAAGAGATCATGTTACCATGGCTCCACGAGAATACAATTTCTATACCACTAGTACATGGCTCCACAATCTTCTCTATGAAGTCATGCTTCTACGTCACACATCCACATTTCTCCAAGACCTATCTTTCCCAACATATATACACTACCAGAAAAAATAAAATTTAGAGACCAAATTAGAAATCAATTTTCAATTTCTAAATCAATTAGAAATCATTTTAGAGATTAAATAATTCAATGTCTAAATTTTTAATTCATAATAGTTAAAGACCGATTTATTAGTCGGTCTCTAAATTATAGACCGACTTCTAATTCGGTCTTTAATTTAAGAAACTCAAAATTTAGAAACCGAATATTTGATCTTTAAAATAGTTACTAATGATTATATGGACTGAAAATTGATCTCTAAATTATATTCTAAAAAAAATAAAAAAAATTTTTAAAAGAAAAAAATATAAAAATTGATAAACATAATTTCATAACTAACACGTTGAATATTTACAAGAGATAATGAAATTAAGAATACTTTCATCAGACAAATTGTTAATTATGGGATTGAAAATCATATTAAAAAAAATATGTTGTTTATAATAATAGTCAGTTTCAGCTAAGTCAAATCTCATAACATCAAAACTTATTACTGATCAAATCTTCCACCCTTAAAGAGCTGATTAAATCTTCATGATGAATTCATTTCACATGTGAGAAAACTTGGCTATGTGCTTCCTCTCGATCTCTTCCTGCAAATTTGATCTCTCCATCTCTTCCTGCAAATTTGAAGCTTGGAAGACAGTCTATGCTTCAAATTTCAGAAGAAGAAACTTCTTTACTAGAGCTATCAGTCGAAGGCAGGGTTGTTAACCTATCGTGAGCAGTGAGAATGAAATATACATGTCAAAACAAAACCTTATCCCTTGCTATGTAAGAATATTATTCTGGCAAAGGTTAACTTCAGAATCCTGAACATACAGTAATGTTGTTTATTTAAAAAAAAATCAATTAAAACGAAAGTAGTCAGATGCAATCCAAAAAGAACTGTCTCTGTACATGTGGCTTCCAACCACCTGTGAATAGATGGAAATTCAGGTAAGATGCCTAGTTTTTGGAGCTCTATCTAAGTTCATCTGCCATTTAAATGCTTGAAGATAAATGTTAATCATTTAAATCTTCTGCAATTAAAATGTTTTCCATTTTCAAGTGTCTTATCAAGAAACCCAACTCAGGAAGAACACATTTTTCATAACTCAAGTACAGAAGCAAATTTAAATGTTCAACACTATTTTACATCTACTAGATAACC
>JBAMHZ010300798.1:1154-13109 GCA_037177395.1 Alpinia galanga | reverse complement strand
ACATGAGCAGAAGATGAGAGTTGCAGAGATGAGGATGTTAAGATGGATGTGTGGACATACGAGGATAGACAGAATAAAAAATGAAAGCATTAGAGAGAAAATTAGAGTTACATCTATTAAGAAAAAATTCTAAGAAACACATTTAAAGTTGTACAAACATGTACTTAGACGACCAATAAATGTTCCAGTTAGGTGATGTGAAAGTATGATAAATACACACATCAAACGTGGAAGAGGAAAATCAAAAAAGACTTAGTAATAATAAAACAAGATAAAATTTATTTAAATATAGATAATGATATAGTGGGAGATAGAGTCCAATGGCATAGAAGAATCCATATAGCCGACCTCACCTAGTGGAATAAGGTTTGGTTATTGTTGTTGTATAATTTTTAGCTTTATAAAATATACTACTGCTAATGAAGTAAATTATTCTATATATAAATATTGTTTAATTTTAGATTTGATCAAAATAAATCTAAATTAAATCTAGGTTGAACCTATTTGATATTGTCATGTTTATTTGGTGGATTTCAATTATCCTGAATTAATTTTTACTCAATAAATATTAAATATTTCATGAGATAATATCAAAATTTAAACTTAACATCTCAAATATAACTCATCATTAAACATCTATAGCAATTAAATATTAATAAAAATATTTTTTTAATTAATTTAAAAAGGTACTGTAATCATATCAACACGGTATGATATAGTACCGAAATTTTATCCCTTTGGTTATAAATCAAAACTCCCACATAGCTTGAAATTTTAAACCATGCTTGAATACAACTTTTTCAAAGTTTTTAGTCCTTAATCAAATATGTTGAAGAAGGCCGCTATTAGTAATTTTCTTGCCTGCATATGTTTATATTGGTTGCTACTGCCCTTCAATCTTCAAGATCCTGCTTTCCAGGTGCACAAAGTTAACTGATCATGGTTTACAACAGATACTGCTTAAGTGCTCCTTCCTTCAAAAATTGAACCTCTATGCTCTTTCAAGGTATTATTTGAAAGCCTTAGATCTAATGTGGTTTTTGGATTAAAAATTGAAAAATTTTGTGCTCTCTAGTAGAGCTGAGTTGTATTTATTGTCATAGTTTCATTATTTTCATACAGTTTAACTGATGCAGCATATAAAAAGATAGCATGCTTGTCTCATCTCACATTCTTAGATCTCTGTGGTGCTCAGGTAATAATTAAATTCATACTGATCATATTATTGGGCATCTAACTGTACCACCAATATTTCAGAATCTAACTGATGAAGGCCTTTCCTGCATAGCAGGATGCAAAAATCTTGCTTCCTTGAATTTGACGTGGTAACTATTGTCAAATGTTTTCATCTGATCTCAAAGAAGACCAATAAAAATTTTGAATTCTTATGTTGTATATGAAAGGTGTGTACGCCTCACTGATGTGGGAGTTGTTGCCATAGCAGAAGGTTGCAGATCTCTTGAGCTTTTGAGGTAAAATTTAGTTAAGAGAACTATGCCTCTTTATTCATCAGGGCTCTACTTGATAAAGAAATAAGCTATCTATGCACTGGATAATTGGTATCATAGTGTCTAACCCTAATCCTAAGTTTACTTCTTCCTGTCGCTGATTTTTTTCCCTGTTCAGTCATGTCAACCCCCCTCAGACCACCTTATACCTTTCTTTCCGTTGTCCCCTTGTATCTTGTTTTATTGCACT
Source organism: Alpinia galanga (assembly GCA_037177395.1). Classification (NCBI taxonomy): domain Eukaryota; kingdom Viridiplantae; phylum Streptophyta; class Magnoliopsida; order Zingiberales; family Zingiberaceae; genus Alpinia; species Alpinia galanga. The sequence goes on along the minus strand of JBAMHZ010300798.1, from coordinate 11,411 downwards.
TAACAGTAGGCGGTTCAGGCAGAGCTACTAAATAACAAATAGCACTGATGGCATGGGTGTTAGGGAATTACTTCAAAGCCTCCCCAGTTGCCTTGCACTTGCTTCCCTTCTTGCCCACCACACACATTTCTAATTTGTTCAGTAGGCCCCATCACCATCTGTTGATCTCACACCTACCTTTCTTCTTATTGCTGCTTCGCAATCACATCAATCTACTGGAGCAACCATCTTTCCTCATTCTACAAAGCCTCTCAGTCACCTTGCATGTTCTGTGTTCCCTCACCTACCACACGTTGCAGATTTGTTTGATAGGTCCCCATCACCATCTGTTGATCTCATTTCTGCCTCTTTTCTTACCGCTGTTTCACAACTACATCAATCTGCTGGTGCAACCCCATTAGCTGGGCAACACTACCCCTCTCCACCACCAAGAAATCCATTGATGTTAGACATGTGACAGACAAATTCAGGTAGCAGCAAGATGTTATCTCCTCAACCCATCTCACCTGTGCATGGTCCTATAAAGACCCTACGTGCCTTCTATATTTTTCTTCACAACTTCTCTCCACTCAACAGTACCTCACTCTTCCTTTTCCCCTAGCATATCATTGTTTTCCATATTTTAATGAAGTGAATTTTGAAATCATAATTTCTCTTTTCCTCCGTCTTTACAGGACTTCTCCATGGCCTTCACAAATGATATTCAATGACTCTAATCTCCTTTATTCCAATGAGAGAACTCAGATTCTTTATGAACTTGCATTGAGAACTCACTCATCTGGATGGAAATCCAAAAGTTTGATGCCATCAAAAATCTGAGTGCGAAAATTTTGATTATGTGATCCTTGCGTGGTTGCTGAACAACCTCAATGGGCACTCTAGATCATTATATTGATAAAGTCCTGGATCAGCATGTAGCATGCATCTATTGCAAATTGAAAATTATATTATCTGAATGGAAATTATGGCTCATGTAAAGGGCGAAAAGGTGAAGAATGCAATAGAGAAATAGAAAGAAAGGAAAGAAAATAAATAAAGACAGAGAGGAGTAATGGAGTTGGAACTGGTGGGGTTTTTAAGAAAAAAAAGGAAAACAGGAGGAAAGACGCAACATGATTAAGAATATAGGAAAGGCATTTTAGAATTTTTTTTTAAAGATGAAACCGACATGATTGTATAAGGGAAAAAAATAGAAAAAAAAAGTGTGCTACAATTAATAGAGGAATTAATAGAGAAGGAAGAAAAAATTTAATTGAAGGTGGCAGGAGAGAAAATAACAGAATTGAAATTGGAAGAGAGAAAAAAAGAATAGAACAAAAGAAATAACTACTACATTTATTGCTGTAGTCTAATAGGCATATTTATACAAATTATCTAAGCAATATATGGAAAACATTATGACAAATATGATGACGATGGAACAAAATGGTGAAAGGTGGAGATGATATTATATGTGTGGAGGGTGGGTGGATGAAACTGTGTGATGATAAGGAGAGAAAGAATATAAAGATAAACAGGAAAAAAAGAGTTGAAGTAGAAAAAGAACAATAACAAAAATATAAAACCAAGATAAAGAAGATAAATAGGCATGAACAAGAGTAAAAAATTAAAAGAAGTTAACTATAAATATGATGAAAAAGTACATAAGAGAAAAATGCAAAGTACGAAAATAATAATAACAAGAGGAGGAGGCAATTGAAACAAAAAGAGAATAAGATAAATGTTTAGAAGGCATTAATAAAGATTAGAACAAAATATAGAATGAGAGGAGAGGAAAGAAAGAGAAAGAGAAAAAGAACAAATAAGACAACAGAGAGGGAATGACAATAGAATGATATAGACAATAACATAAAAATAGAAGGAATAGAGTAAAGGAAAATAAGATCAAGAGGACACAAAGATAAAAAGAGGATAGGTTAGGAATGAGATATAAAATACAAAAGAAATAACTTATTTGTAAGGAAAGAACAAGGAGAGTAGGAATCAAGTTAGGTATCGAAGTGTGAATGATTTGTGGATGAGAGCGGTGCTGAAGCTCAAGGATGCGGTGAACTATAGTATAACTAGTACTATGCTTGAATCACCAAGTTTCGGCTCTGATACTACTTTGGAAATTGAAAATTGTATTAATCCTAAACATGTCTAATATATGGGATGCTGATTCTTTTTTTATAGATTGATAATGCAGCTTATTTTTCATGAAATAATAAAATTTAATAAAGACTTTTCTAAACTTTTCTGAATAGAATTATCAAAAAACAACTAAAACTTTTATGCACACTAGCTACGCTATCCTATCCCATAATTTATTAATTATTTTCATGGTTACAAAATTATGATTTACCATATCATCTAGACTCTACACTAAGTCACTAATATTACATGAATCAACGAGGCATGTGGGACTTTCTGTAGTAAATCTGCTTCTAGCAGCGCAATATTATTCAACTATGTACCCTATCTTATGAGATTTTCACATTGCAACAAGGTATACTATCAAGTTTGGATTAGACTACTTCTATCCAAGGGCAGTGAAATGAACTGGCTTAGTATTAGTGCCTCCATTTGAACCATGTTAGTTGTAGTATTTCCTCATCCTATTCAGTGTGTCCTCATCTTGAGGCTGAAGCCAATATAAATATTGGAGACATTCCTAATAATCTAAAAATGATGTGGATAAAAATAATTGTATAAATAAGCTCATGCAATAATTTCAACAACGCAATCAATGTTGGTGGATGATGTGGTATAATGTTGGAGTGAACATACATGATATTGTTGGAAGCAATGCTAAATTATGGTTGGATTTGACCATGTTGTTTTTAGGTGTTGCCAATTCTCATATATGTGCACATGGAGCTTGTTGACTTGATGGGATCAAATTGGGTTTTGCTTAATGGTTCACTAGCCCGAAACAAGTGAAGATTTGGAAGAGCTCAAAGGAGGCATGGAGTATTGCGTAGTGGATTGATAGGCATGCAAGATAAGATGACATAGAATGAGCCTGTGGAATTTAATGCATTCGATGACTTAGTGGCCTAGAATAAGGTAGACTTAGATGATATGGAACATTGACTGAGTGACACCGAGCAAGCTCAGAGAACCTTTCTTGGCTTTGAAATTTCTAAATCCTATTACACATTTTTGCCATCTAATCACGCATCACTCTCTAATGGCTTTGATGGCCACTCAACTCTTTAAATCCTTTCACAGCAAACATACAAATATATATCCATTAATAACCTACAAATAGGACAAAGTATTGGAATTTTGGATCCATTTGGTGATGAATGAATTTAGTACAAAAGACAATTATGGGTTATGACAATTAAAGAAAGGGAGAGAGAGCTTGAGCATGAAAGACAGTTTAAATTGCAGGGTAGAGGGTGATTGGTGCTTTTATATGCTTAAACCTAGGAAACCATTAAAAGAAAAATATTCCAATAAAATTTTCCTATTGTTCCCTAGTTCCTGGATTTTGGAATCATCCTAGGACAGGTTGAATCTTATCTGCATGTTTGCGAGTCCAAGATTTGATCATGTTAATGGAGACAAGGTTGTGGAGACATGATGGTTCATGCTATCACATATTAATAACTTCATCTAATGCTGTTTACACAGCTTATACGGGATAGTTGGTGTTACAGACACATGTCTAGAAGCTTTATCAAAGTTCTGCTCAAATTCGATGATGACCCTGGATGTTAATGGTTGCGTTGGCATCAAGGTTAAGTATCTAGTACTTCATGTGTTTATACATTGTGATTTGTAGCTTATGTTCTCTCTTTGTGGATATTCAGAAAAGAAGCCATGACCATTTGCGACACTTATTCCCATTGCTGAGGTGTTTCAAAGTGCATAGCTAGCTAGAAACTTCATGCGTCAGTACAAGATTTTTCCTTGAGGTCCTCTTGCTAATTTTTGAATAGATGTAAACACAAGTTTAATTTATCTCACTTGTTTTTACTAATATGTTTAGAGAATGTTAGTACCAGATTAACAAGTTGTTGCTTTTGTAAATTAGGCTGGGTTATTTGGAACCTTTTCAACTTATTTTGCTGAGGATCGCATATCTTCATTTGGGATAATTAGAAGATTGTATAATCATTTGTCTCCAGATTTATCACAATTCAAAAATGTTTTCCTTATAAAATTGAGGTAATTAATGCAAATTCTGAATCAGGTAAGGCGTCTACCAGTGTCTGCTCTTCTGCAAGAAAGCTTGGATCCCTAAGCTAAGGGTCCTCCCACTTTGATTTTACAAATATGAAAGAGGGTAAATCACAGTCAATTTTTAGCCGTATTGATATCTAGACACGATGAAGGATAGACAACCAGTGTCCCATAGGACAACTACTGTGTTTTTTTTTTTTTTATCAAAAATGACTACGTAAAAGTGAAGAGAGCAATATTAGCCATGGTACCCCAGGACGTTATGGTGCACATCTGAGGAACCCTTTTGAAATTGAAGAATTTTTAAAGGAGTGTCAAGGCATTTGTGGATATCCAACTTCCTGTAGGCTTTTAGATCACAATTTTAAATCTCCTGCCTCATTGGGAAGCTCAAGAAAGTGTAGAATTAAATAGGCAATTTAAAAACACATGACGAAAGATTCTATTAGAGAAACAGGACTCTCAAAAGAAAGACTCATTTTTACAAGAGCACCAATAATGTTCCTTGGGCTTATTTTTTATTTGCTATTCAAGCATGGCAGATCTACGTACAAGTTTAGGGGCCATGACCCTTTTAAATCTATATAATTTTATATTTAATAATAATTATAATTATTTTATTATTTACTATACGACATCTCCAAATTTAAAATTTTAAATTCATCCCATTTCAACATAGCTCGACAAGACTAAGGCGATTAAGGTTTAGCATGCAACTATCACGTAATTTTTTTATCGTCATTTTATTAGGAACCCATGCCTAAATTATTTTATCTATTAAATCTAAGATAACATGAATTTGATGTTTTTCATTAATACTGTGTGCTATCAAAATAATACTGTCATACTAATTTATAATTCAATTAATTAATGTATTTAATTCTTCTCCTTAATTGGGCTATGAAAAATGAAACTAGAGAGTGAGCTAGCTAGCTAGCGTTTACTTCATTCTAAAATTGAAAGTATAACTAAAAAATATTCCATCTTATTTCATTACATTGATCTTTTTAGTCACACACACAACTATACATGATAATTCACAAACAAATTGTGAAAAATTAATGAACATGTAAATACTTTAATCATATCCAGCGTTTAGCCTTTTTATTTCCTCATGAGGTAGTAGTAGTCTCTTCCAGCGCGGTGATGGATGATGAGTCTGGTGAGTGGACTGGAGGCAGCGCCACGGCCACCTCAGTTCTTGGCCAGGCGGCGGCGGCGGCGGCTGGCGAGGCTGGCGTGCACCCCCGGGCTGCCGACGCTGCAGGGCGCGCTGAGGAGGAGAGAATTGTTAACACTCTGCACGTTGCTGTTCACTAGTGTCACCATTGCCTTCTCCTCGTTCATCGCCTCCTTGCTCTGTTCTTCGCCGTCAAGCTTTCTGCCCCGGCCAGGGCCGTAGGAAGGCGTCCCCTGCAAGTCCATGACCGCTCCCACGTTCTTCCCTGCGATGGTGACTGCCCTCATCTCTCTCTCGCTCTCGCTATCTTCCTTCTTCCCGGGCGCCGTGGTTGTGCCAATTGATCTCTTTGTCTTTTGCGGCTCGTCCGCTGCTTCTTGTGCGGGCTTTGGCTCGGGCACCGGAGTGACTTTAGGAAACGGCGTCGGCGTCGGGGACGAAGTCGTGATGACCTTCGGCGACGGGGGAGGGGTTGGGACGCCTTTCGTCTCGTCGGGCTTCGGGTAGTAGGGTTGCGGCGTAGGCGTAGGCGTATAAGGCTTCGGGGATGGCGAACGGAGCGGCGTCGGAGATGCATCAATCTGCGTCTTCACCGACTCCACCGGCGTCAGCGATGGCGGGGGAGAACGCGCTTTCGTCGGCGACGCCACGGAGGGTCTCGGTGAAGGCGAACGGGGGCGTGTGGGCTCCGGCGCGTCTACCGGCAACGTCGCAGAGGGCTCCAGCACTGTCGCAGGGGGCGGCGGGCGAGCAAGTACCGGCGGCGCCGTTTCTGCTATCGGCTTTGGGGATGGCGAGCGCTCCTGCGTTGGCGGCGCTGCCTCTTCTGTCGGCTTCGGGGAGGGCGACCGCTCTCTCGCGGGCGCCGGCGTCATCGGTAAGGTGGCCGCAGAACTTGGAACAGTGTCTGTGGCGTCTCCGTTGGTCCTTCGAGGTGGAGCTCCTCCGACCATTGCGGCGGGGCGGGGCGTTATTTCCGCGGGTTGTATCATAGACTCCGCTGCACGTGGCGGTGACGGCTCCGTCGGCGAGGAGACCACCAGACTTTGAACGACCTCTGTGGTGTAGTCGCCATTCGTTCTTGTAGGAGGAGCACTGGCCGCCGTTTCCGAGGGTCGTAGTGTTGCTTCTGCCGTCTGTGATACAGATGCTGCCGGTGGAGGCGGAGTCGGCACCGGCTGAGCAGGCGGGGCCGGTGCTATAAGAGGCCTAGGAAGAGCCTGAGTCGGTTGTGCTGGCGGCTGAGGCTGAGGCTGAGGCTGAGGTGGTGGAGGCGGCGGAACATCGAAGCGGGCCTGCGAGGCGAGCCGGAGCAACCAGGGGCGGCCAGTGGGTTGTTGGTTCGCCATTAATGCTTATGCAGCTGGATGATTGAATTGGGTAAGTTAATGGAGAAAAGAGATGGGAGGGAAGTGGAGGTCGGTGGATGGGTATTTGTAGGGAGAATTCAACGATCTAGAGAGGAAGAACATTTGATTGAGTAAGATTGTGAAAAATTAAAAATGCAAATAAAAGAGCGCGACGCAAAAGAAAAGGATTGGATACGAGGAACCGTTACGAAGAGGCAAGGAAGCAAGGAAAGAACCTCACGGGTGCGTGGTAAAGCATGAACACGTAAGAGCTTCGATGAATATTTTAAAGATCGATATCTATCTATATATAAAGTATCGAATATATAGTTAACTCTTTGAGATTTACTATGTACGCATCACATTTGTATTTGTACTGATACATATAACATAATTCTTCTACTCAGTCTTAACTTTTATATTGGCTTGCCTTTTTTTTTCTATTATGAAATTTTTTAATTAAAAGAAAACCATCTATCACTAATTAAATTAGTGGGAGAATATTGATATTAGATTATTTGTATTATATTTTTGATGGTCTCTTTTATAAACAATCTACGGCAAGTAAAATTGTAATAATAATAAAGAAAAACTAATCTCAACGGCAATTTAAACCCGATTATATATAGAGTAGGTCTCGCATGCTGGCTCAAACAACTCAAATTGTTTTTCAACGTGGTTTAAGTACCCAAAATATCTCTACTTTAAATAAAAAAAAATTATTAAAAATAACTAAAAATATCTCCTTTATAGCTTTTATCCAAATTGATCACTATGATTTCATTATTTTTAAGCTGGAGAATTATAAATCAGGGTGCAACCGAGGATATCAGTATATATATTTCCTATAATACAAGAAGGATCAAGGAAATCCCATGATTTTAACATGAGATACCATACATACATGGAGTTCAATATTTATAGTTTATCTTTTCTTTGTCGATATTATAAAGTGTATGTATTTTAGTTGTTCAACAAGAAAATGGTCCATAAAATAGTCGAAGTCTTTTGATACCAAAGGATGTAGGAATATTTTTATTTAAAATAACTTTAAACTTATTAAATCATAGAAATTCGATACCAATGCTCATTAACGTTGACATTGTATTTCATTTTTATTTGGCAAACTATAAGGTAAAAAACTTAATATTCTAAACTACTGGGTGAGAAAAAAGAAAAATGAGATAAAGAAAGTATGGGGGGGGTGGGTGCAAAAATTATAAAAATTTACTTCTTTTGTTCGTGAGAAGACTCTCTGGCTTTGGTGATGGCATCCATGGCGGTGGCGTCGCTCCGAAGATCCCTTCTCCGGCTCCAAGAAGCTGCCTTGCTAAACACTACCCGGTCATCTCAATTGCTTTTCAGGTTATCACCTTTTCTTCACTGATCGCCCTCTCGCCGAGCCACACCTTAATCCTTCGCTAGATTCTAGGGCTTCTCTCATACTCGATCTTTTACCTTGGTGTAGGACTCGTGTTGGAATTATTTCTCGTTTTTCCTCGGATATCTCGTCCCTTGACGTGGACCTCACCGATGAAGAGAGCAAGCGCCGTCTTCATAATAGGTTTTTGGTTTTTTAATAGGTAAAGATGAATGAGTTATGCGAATTTTTGAAACCCTGAAGTTCGATCTTTTGTGTTCAGGTTGTTGTATCGGAGCAGACAAAGGGGTTTCCTTGAATTGGATTTGGTTGTGGGATCGTGGGTAGAGGAACGCATTCGTGACATGGATGATCTCCATATCAGAGCCCTAACTGATGTACTTGATCTGGTGAGTTTTATTGATTTTCCTTGCATCTTTGTTGAGCCCCTATTCTCATAATCATGTCTCAATTTTTATAGAAATATCTACGCTTCTTGTTCTGCTGGTCTATTTATTTGGATGATCCAATAAATTTGTAAGAAGTTGAAAAAGAAGCGGGAAAGAAGAGAAAAATAGTTCTCTTGTTTAGGTAGGAATAAAGAATCAGGTTAGTCAAAGTTCTCTTATTTGGATAGTAACCTGAAAAGACAAGGATGTGATTCTGTAAAATTGTATAGATCTATGATTGAGCAAAGGAATTTTATAATATGTTTCCATCAATACACCCATTCCATGATGATCAATCCAAGATGATTTGCCTCGTAAAGTTGCCTACGTCTATGATTGCACAAAGAAAATTTAGAATATGTTACCATCGACACACATATTCCAAGATGACTTACCTCCTTTGTAAGACAAGGATTGAAGATATTTATAAAGCTTGGCCCAATGTACAAAGGGAAGTTCAGGTTGATTAAAGCATGGTTCTACTAATGCTATATCAGGTCAGCAAAACATCAATTCAATCAACAAATGAAAGAAGATTAGGTAAGGTTGGAAAGCCACAAGCCCATTCAATTGCTCTAGTAATTATTTTGGATCAATGGAGTTTCCCAACACCTCCATTAAGGGTGCATTGCTTCCTCCATCCCTAAATCCCTGCAAAGGGCATCAATTAGAATCAAGCTCTATTCTAATGTTTAGTTATTTTGTGGTTTCATCAGTTTTTTTAAGGGTATTCTTAATTCTTCTTTATTTTCTCTCTTAAATTTTTTTATTGTTTTCTTGGACATCTATGTTGATTTGGTCTGGTCTGACCAATATTGGCTCATTCCAATTGTAAACTATATGACCTTTCTACAAACAAGCTATAAGAGAGAGAGGCAAAGGAAAGGAACGAAATGAACAGGGCAATGGAATTATCTAACCTCAGTAGTTCAAATTTTTGCGTGGAAGAAAATTTCATCATGGAGTAGGAATCTTTCTGACAGGAAATTGTCTAACACAGAGTACTTTACTCTATCCTCCAGTCTCATAAAGTCTTGTAGGATTTGCATCTTACTCATTTGTTTAGGTGTTTATCTTATTAAATATGTTGAGTTTTATCATGTTATTCAGGGAGAATTGGTTTCCATTTCATGGTCTTTGAATGTTTTTGTGTGAACTATGTAAATATAATTTCCAACGCTAGGATATAATGTCAAATCTCTACTGGTACATAACTTCAGCTTCCCACGAAATCAGCAGATTCACCTTCCATTTTCCTATGAACATTGTCTTTCTTTTATCACTCTTGAATCTTTATTGGATCTTCTCAGGTCTAGTTTCACTGTTATTCTTATACTTGAGAGGAGATCTACTTTTCTAGACAATTATCTGACTGATGCACAATTCTGAAAGCATCTTTATCCATGAAGGTTATTAAGAATGAGCATATCTTGATGCCTGTTATGCTTTTGTAAAAGTTTGGATTTAAATCGTGATTCTGAAACCATTTTAATGCCAAGGAGGTTTATTAAACATGGGCATATCCTGATGGCTGTTACGCTTTTGTAATTGTTTGGATTCAAGTTACAAGGAATTGTATCTATCCAAATTTGAACATAAGGGACAGTCTGGTGTACAAGCTTCCACCAATGTAGGATCTTAGAGAAGGATGAAATCACATTGGATCGGATCTATTACATGCAGTCTTACTTTGCATTATAAGAGATTGTTTCCACAACACAAACCCATGACCACAAGGTCATATGA
>JBAMHZ010300582.1:0-13112 GCA_037177395.1 Alpinia galanga | reverse complement strand
AGAAGAAGGAGATCCACAACTCTTTTACTGTTGCTGCTTGGCGCGAACCCATCCTCCGAAGTACCTTCTTCGAAGGAAAAACCAGAGCAGCATCAGATTGAATGTGTATTTATTTATTTGATCTATTTGTGTTGTGATGCAAGTTGGCTGCTCATTAATCAGTAGATTGATGAAGCACTAACGGATTTCTGGATGGATCATTTGAATTGGGGATTTGCTCCTCTTAGTAGTAGCTCAATCGGTCAGAGTTTTTGGAATTAAGTGCAATCACTTTTCTTGTAGTTGTGTTGATGAATCAGATTTAAATGCCGAAACATTGATCTATTTGTAAATTCTTCTCCCATTGAAGTAGAACAAGATGAGGAGTTTACACATTTAGTAAAACAGATCAGGAGTTTCCTTATTTATTTCTCTCTACTGCATTCTGATGCCATTTGGTTGTTTATGTAATCATCCATTGAAGAAACACCAACAGATCTTTGAATATAATGGATCATTTTGATTTAGGGATTTGCCCCTGTTGTAGCAATTTGATCGGTGAGACTTTTCCTGGAATCAAGTGAAAGCATCCTTTCGTAGTTGTGTTGATTGAATCAGATCTAATTTCTGAAATATTGATTCTTTGTAAATTTTCCTCCTGCCGAGTGAACAGACTGCTAGTGTACTTATTTATTTTATCTATGTCGTGTTCTGATTCAAGTTGGTTGCTCATTAATCAAACGATTGATGAAGCACCAGTGGCTTTTTTCCTGGAATCAAGGGAATCACTCTTTCGTAGTTGTGTTTATTTTCAACCTATCTAATCTCAAAAACATTGATTTATTTGTTTTCTTTTCTCCTATCCCAGTAGAACAGATTGGTTGTGCTTATATATTTGATCCCTTTTATGTTCTGATGCATGTTGGCTGTTCGTTAATTGATCCATTGATTAGTAGCATGGAGATCTTTGGATAGGATCATTGGAATCCAAGGATATGCTCTTATTCTTTTTTTCAAGTTGCTGAAAATTGCTCTTATTCATTTGATCTTTGTTGCTATCTGATGCAAATTGGTTGCTCGTGATCAATCTATTGAAGAACCACAAGCCAATGTTTGAATGGATCGATTGAATTAGGATTTTTCTCCTGTTAATAGTTGTTTCATTGGTGGAACTTTCTGAAAACATGTGAAATCAGCCGCCTTGGTTGAAGCCCGTATGGCATCTGAATCCAGCCTTCACAGCTGTGCCCTTACAACCAAGCTGACCCCTCGTGATGCGACTCCAGTGGCCAACCACGACCTTTCTCCAAGCAGCACCTTCTGTTTGATGCCACCGCAGGGAAAAGGGTGGATTATGATGGAATTGAGACTCGTCCTCAGTTGCTGGCGAGCCAAAGTTGAGACCTCACTGCCCTACAAATTGATCCTGCATTACCACACTGTCCCTTCTACTTTCTTCTTTGCTGTTCTGTCTGAGTTGCTGCCTGTTTTCTTGGTTTTACAAGTTTGTGATGCTAGATCAGCTATTAGAACAGTGACTTGTGGCCATGGATCCCGTACCCAGCAGCAGCTTCATTTCTGGTGGGAAGTGACATCTTCTGTGAGGTGAACTCTTTACCACCCTTGCTCTATTTCTTCTTAGGATTTATATCTGGTATATATCTTTAACGCTTGATTAGATCTAGCATTTAGGACTGTTTTGAGGTGTTATTTAGGACTGATCTAGATTTAGTCAATCCAATTCTGGGAATGCTTCTTTGAATTCCTGCAATTTTCAGTCATTGGTTCGATGTATGTGTGGCTCCTTCTTTCCTTCAATCATCAAGGTATCTGCGATGTTGCAACCAATAATTGATACGTTAAGTTTTATCTTTAGTTGCTCTTGTAAAGATAATGGCAACAACGTCATTGAGTTGTTTCATCTGGAATCGATCTGATCTTGAATTGTTAATGATTTGGTATAGATCTGAGAAATTTGAAGGATATGTAGTTGATTCATATTGAATGGTTTATGCTCTGAATCTTCTGATATGGTGGGTTCATTTGACTAAATCAGTGAGAATTATAGGATTAGTACTCCATTTTTTTTTTTGGGTTCGATTAATAGACTTCCCTTTTTCCTAATGATACAATTTCTGGTTTGGTAATTGTTTCCTAAATTTTAATTCGAACCTTGGGAAAAAGGATAAGATGGATAGAAAAGTGGTATTATTTTCTTAGTTTAGCTACTTGCAACTTGAGTTGATATATTGCAAGTAGGATTAGCAATTTTAGACGCAACTCAAGTCGACTCGAAACACAGTTAACAGAGAAAATGTGAAAGCGATGCCCCTAGACTCAGAACATATAAATGGATGACATGGGTTAATTGGTTTACAGAGTTAAATTAATTTTAATAATTTTTTGGGGTTATATTACTAGGTCATGTTGGATTATTCTTTTAAAAAGTATAATGACTTTTTATACGATTTTATATAGTTTTAGTGACAAGAAGGATACGACCTGCTAATATGACCCGAGAGAATCTGCCACCCTTAATTGCAAGAATAGTACATTTCATTGAAATTTATAAACAGTCAGCGTAGACTTTGTTCACAGGGATTCATATTGTAGAGAAAGTATTAAACTCTGGTACCAACTTTGTTCATCTCCAACTAACAGAGTTTGTTTGTTGTAGTAGTAGAAGCTTTGTTATTAGAATGGAGAGGGTTCTTCCTCGAGGATTTCAATGAGTTCCAGCAAAGTCTCTGTAAGTGTTTTCGTTAATTCAGGTATTTGTAATGATCCAAATAAGAATTGAATGATGAACAGTTTGTCAGTGAGTATCCAAATCTTTTCTGCCAATAAAGGAAAATATGGAGCCGTCAATTTATTCTGATTTTAATAGCCTCTCTATAGCTTGCTCCATCTTGTCACCTCATTGCCCCTCAGGTACTTCAACGAGTTCTGGTATTGTAGATGTTCCGGCGGAGAAGTACATGATCCAAATAGGTCTTGCCGATTTGTGTACCATATTAAATGTGTAATAATCGGCAACTCAGGTATTGTAGATGTTCCAGTGGAGAAGTACATGATGGCTCTTTTCCTTGCAAGTAACTTATCGGTTTGCCAATTTCTTTCGGTTTTGGTTGCCAATCTTGTCTGCTCCACCCTTACCGCTACCAGGCTATTGAAACTCTACTCGAAACATTCAATTCCATGTCCTTTGCCAGAATTTAGAGCCTCACCCGCCTTGGCAATTCTCTTTCTATTGAATTTCAACCTCTATTTGAAACATCCAATTCCATGTCCTTCCCTGCCAGAATTTAGAGCTTCAGCCGCCATGGCAATTCTCTCTTTATTGAACCTCTACTTGAAACATCCAATTACATGAATGACCTTGCCAGAATCTAGAGCCTCTCTCTCTCAGCTTGGATGCCGGATCTGTGCAGGAGGTAGTATTTAACGTCTGAGTTTTAATTTCGTCATACAGGGTCTATTTGACAAAGCTAACGTGCAGAGTTTTGGGTCCATTAAGCAAACTTCGGAAAGTTTGTGTTAATAAATTAAGCAAACTTCGGAAGTCTGCACGACACAGATTCATTAAGCCTCGTCTAGTGGGCGTTGGTAACCTGATAGGCAGTTGTTGACGGTTATTGTTCAACCCTCTTGGTCTATTGTTTGGGCTTACACGTGTTGCCGGACCCAAAACGTTAACATGTAGCCGTAAGTGATTCAGTTCATCCTTAGATGGGCTGGTAGTGGGTCAAATGGGCTGGCCATTCACTAAGCATTTTTCATGATCGATTTTTCAGTCTAATAAAGGATGATAAATTATGAAGAATTTTACTTTGATACAGTGAGCTTTTTACATATATTTTATATTTGTTAAAAATTAATATCAAGATTTCATATAGTAAATACCAATATAAATATCAACTGTGTGAGCATCAGTTGTTAGCGGTCCATAGGATCTTGGTTTTGTGACTTGCAATTAGTTGGCCATCTATACAAATGGTTAATGAACTGCCCAACTTTCTTTTAATTGCCGTTAAGGTTCTATTCGGCCTCTGCTAGGCATTCCGATTGGCTGGCCATAGTTTCAAATCATGCTGCTAGGCATTCCGATTGGCTGGCATCTAAAGGAAGTTCTGGCCAATAATGGACCTAGTTGAGCCTGTAGTGGGCTTCTGTTGGGTTGCAGTTCGGAGTGTCAACGAATCTGGATCTTTGTTAGGCATTCTGTTGAGCATGTAGTCGGCTTCTGTTGGGTTGCAGTTAGAAGTGCAAACGACTCCGGAGCCTTGTTAAACTGCTCGTGAACTTTTTGAGCTGGTTCAAAAATTTAATTTATATTTAATTTAATCAAATTCGAATTGAACTTAACTATACTTAACAAATCATTTATGAACCACTAGCAAGTTGAATTCATATGGAACTTTATTTTTACATATTTTATTTTTGAATATGCTCAAATTAAATTCAAATACCTTGAACTGAAGTAGAATTTAAACTTTCTTGAACTATAATTTAATTTGCTTGACTTAAAATTCAAATCAAACTGAATTTCATTGTAAAGACTAAAGAGTTATTTTTTGCACTTCAAATATTTAAATATTAATATTTTCTTACTATTTAAATCGATTCAGTACGTCAGGGTTACGAGGCTTCTAATGGGTTTGCCAGACCTTTTGCAAAGCATTTTTTACCTAAGCATTTTCAAGTTACCGACATGTGAGTTAACTGTATTTGCTTGTCATTTCAGTTTCCAAGCTTGGGGTGCCGTATACCTTTGCCACTACATATCAACCGAGTATAAAGCAACAGACACGAGGATTTTGGGTTATAAGTTAGTGTCGTAGCCATTGCCTTCTTCTCCAGGTGGTGGTCATCACCATTGTAAGGTCCTCTAAAAACCGCTTGTGCCCTGCTCCATGGTCATCGGATTAGCTTGCGCAATGACAGAGCATGCAATTTTCCTTGGGGATATTTTTGATTTGGAATTGGAATGAAGGGACATATCTCAAACACCTGCAAACATTGGTTTGTATAAATTTATTCCTGGTAGAAGTTTCAACCAATCGATCCCATTCTGCCTTGTGACCAAGCTGTGTCACAAAGCAGAATGAGTGATACAGCTATGCATTTTAATTTTACAATAGTAAAACATTTCAGAGCACATTTTATAAAAAAAATAAAATGCACATTTTTACAACAAAATTTTGTAGATTTCGACACCTATCTATTTATATATAAATCTTTATAATTTTTTTAATACAAAATCTAATAAATCCAAATTTTTACAATAAATTTCTTTAGAATTCCATAATCCTATAAATTATATATTTATAAAAATAAAGAAATTTAAACTTTTTTTAAAGACTTTATAAATCTAAATTTTTATAATAAGTACTAAAGTTTTCAAGATGGATAAAATTAAGTTTTTTATTTGTTAGAATAAAATTTATATGTTATAGAGGATTTTCTTATACATATTTACCACTTTCGCCATCTGATGCATCCGCCAGCCCCGCAATTGCATCGATCAGAGATTGTTCATGCTGCTGCAGAGGTATCACTCAACATGGATTAGTAAGCCGTGAGGGAAAAAAATACCACAAAAATAGGGCAAGCTTTTCTTACGTTCAACAACACCTTGGCCTTCTCCATCGCAAGAGGATCAGGATGGCTTGCAAGAAAGGCCTTCTCCACCTTCAAGGGACTAAGAGTGTTGAATAGGAAACATGAAAATGAATGATTTTAAACTTTCCTTACTTCTCTTATGAGTATCTCGGTGTCGAAAATTTCCAAGTCATTGACGCTCTTCTTGTTGATGCCATTCTGGAATGGTGGAAAATCTTTCTTTGCCTGTTTCTTCGTGCTTATTCTTCCTCTTCCTGCTCCTGGAATTGCACCGATGCAGCCTGAGGGCTTCTTAATGCCATGACCAGAACGATGGTTGATACCTGGATCTCCACCTTCCCATCTTATATCTTCAGGAGGAATCTGTGATGATGTAATAAACAGGGTACATTACAGCATGAAAATAATTAACTCATGTCAACGAATTATCGATTTATAATCCCAATGATGTCAAATCAACACCGAAACCAGTAAGTCCAGGAGAATGATATCACTTATTTTTCAAGAAACAAATGGCCGAATTTTTTTTATCAAGAATAAACCATTAAATTTGCTTCTTCTTTTTTTTTTTTTTGTTGTTGTAGCAATAGCCTGATATTAATTTTAAGATAAGTAGTTCAATCAGACAAAATATTACTTAAATTCCGAAAAGATACGGATTTCAAATCCATCTAGTAGATAGCATACGAACATTTCAGGTCAGACGAGTCAAACAACTCAGATGAGCAAGATGTGGATTGGTGAAGTTGGTGAACTTAGCCAAATGAGACAAACGAAATGGGCATCCCTGATGAGCTATAAACGTTGGATAAGTTGACAGAATCTTATCCAGCTGGATGATTTTGTTGAGGGAATGAAGTAGGTCAGTTTTACAAGCCAAACAAGCTGACCCACTTTTGTGAGATGGTATCATGAAGGCTGGAAAAGAGAGGCGGGTTGGAGGGGGACATATAAACCGGCAAGCCATATTTATCCATGTTGGGCAGATCAGATAGGTCAACTCTTGCCAAATCAAGTGAATCAACAGAATCCAGTCAAGCAGTTCAACTGAGTCAACGTATTTGACTTTCTCATAGATTTGCTGAAATGTGAACCAGAAAGGATCTACTTTAAACCTAGCCATCTAAAACTCTTATACTTCTTCAATTTTCTCATGATTCAGGAGTTAAAGCACAGCTACTGAAGTTGTTAGCATAAACTCCTGAACATATAAATCACATATTCTAACACGACAGGAACTATCTACTTACCTCCTTAAGATTGACCCATTCATATGTCTCCTTCTCTGTGCCAATGTCATAAACCAGACCATGCAAGCCCTGTTAAGTTTAAATAATCAGGAAAAAACAATTGCAATGCTGAAATGTTCAAGGAAAAAAAAACTTAGAGAACTGCAAAGACTCACTGCCACCGGATTGTATTCAATGATAACAGCTTCGTAGAAGGTATTATCTTCAGGCCACCGAGTCATGACTTTTCGCCCCATTAGTGGGTCATATGGTGTTCTTTTAGCTGCTCCATTAGCAGCAGGTGCACCAGAAGAATTCTTGCTTGCAGGAACTTGGCCTCTTCCACTAGGACCTGCAGAAGGATGCTGCATAGTTTTTGTTGATTGACCCTGCATTTTAGATGTAACTTCAACAGGAGAATTAGGATGCATGGTAAATTGCATACTGTCTCAAAGAAGAATGACATCGAGTAAATTTTATTGACCTGATACTTACTGTCTTAGGTTTCTTTCCCTTTGCACCTGTTGCAGTTCCCCTTTTTGCGGCTGTTGATGAAGGCTGCAAGTGCAAGCCAGGAGATGGTGCACCAAAAGACAATGAGGGTGCAGCCTGAGTATGTTGCCTCTTATGAGAAACTGAAATGCTAGGACTGGGAGCAGGACCATCCAATTGAATATTATTAAACAACCGAGACTGGAGCCCACCATCTTGTCTCCATTCCCTATTTAAAAAAAAATTAGAAAATATTATGTTATTAACAAAATACATTAAACTGCAGCTGAAACTACAATTCTTTTAATTGATCCATTGACCGACCTTATTCTTTGAATAATGTCATCCACATTCACCCTATTTAATAGTTCTCTATGTTCCTCATCTGATACTCTAAGTTCCTTTCGTAGAGCAGTTATTAGACTTTCTTTCTCCTAAAGACATTGCTCCCAAATGCATCCAATTTATACATATAGAATAATAATAAAAAACCAAGAAACAGTGATGAAGTAGCAATATGAACTTCAAGCAGACAATTACCCAAGTAAGAGCATCAGATTGAGCCTTAAAAGCTCGAAGAACTGAACTGTATGCTGCCTGCTCAAGTCGATGTATTTGAATTTCCATGTCATTTTGCATTCTAGAATAGGGCATAACACCAACAATGTTCCTCTTGTAACCTGTCATCATATGTCCCCTTATACCCCTATTCTGATGGGGTGGGGAAGATCATCATCAGTTCCTGTATTTATCAAGAACTACCATATTTACAGCATACTTGTAGATACAATGTTCAGGGTTTTTAATGACTTCATAAATATAAGTCATCTTCATAAGAAATGAAAAATATTTGAGGCCCACAAAACCAGTGAAATAGCATGGCATTGAACCCTCGAAATCACACAATTTGTAGGCACAAAACCAGTAAAATGCTAAAATGTCTTGAAATCATAATGAGTGAGACTCTAAATCATCACTATTTGTAGACACAAGTCCCACAATGGCTTGGCCTGCTTCTATTTTTCTCTAAACTAAGAAGGGAAAAGCAAGTTGGCCTGGTTGAAGGCACGCCCTCCAAATGCTGATTAGTCAATTCACTTTGTAGGGAGATAGACTAACATATACAAGGGGAAAAACTGAAAATATGTTTTGCCAAACAATTCAAGATTTTTTCCCAAACAAAGACTTGAAGCTCCTGTGCTTGGGATAAAAATATCTTTGTTACAGCAACAACATTGTTTGAGTCGAGGCCTCTCATGGTGTGAAGAACCCAAGGTTTGCCAAAGGGTTCTCCTCTCGCATGTATAGGGAATTCATTGCATTCCATTGATAATCCATTTGAGTTTTGAGGCCTTTCCTCCATACAGACATGATATCTAGAGTCATCTGAATGTTAGTTCAAGCAAGCCTTTAATGAGAACAACACAGACCACTAAAGAAAGAGACCTACTACAACAGCAATGAGAATAAGCCTTGGGCTTTGGCTTTGACCACCAAAGAAAAAGACCTACAACAGCAACAAGAATAAACCAGCACAACAGCAACAACAATAAGGCGGATGACTTTGGCTGTGATGTTCGAGTGAGAAAATCAAAGCGAGATAATCGAGTGGCAAGTAACGGCTACCGTTAATTAGCAACACCTTTTCTAATCACTGATGGAAGATGTGCACCTTACACTATATCTCAACCAAAGTTTATTGAACCTTCTTGGGCCTCCTTGCTCAAGGATGAAAGGAAAGAATTTAAGCACCATCGTCCAAACTCAGCGCCATTTCCATAATTGTATACCCAAATGATACAACAATGTCATCCAGTTGATATGCGCTTCCCGACTCGCTAAAGACATCAACTAACAAATGACACGCCGAGAGTGGGGGACGAACATATTACGGCCCAAATGTAAGGACGTCAGACCGAGCACAGGATCGTCTGATCATGAATCCATCCTTCATCAACTCTCTCATGTCACCAAAGCCGAGTACTAAACGATGCAAAGCGCCGATTTGGGATTGACCGTATCAGCTATCGAGTTCAAGAAACCCTAGCTTCCCCTGGATAAGAGCGATCTCTCACAAATTATCACACCCACATTCGCGCTAAAAGATGATTATTAATAATTTCTTTTTTTAAAAAAAATCACCTAGTAGAACATAATCCTAAACCATAGCACTACCATCATTCGGGGGTAAAACTGCTTGCAAACTCTTACCACTGCTATCTGAAGGATTGAATTCCAACCCAGAAATCCCTTGCCCAAAAGTCCGACAGAGATACTGTCGATATCAAAGAGAGAGGATTTTCCGTTCACCTCGATCCGACTCGCAACGATGGAAGGGACAGATCCGCCTCTTCAACGTCGATTCCACTCGCGCGAAAGCAAGAAAAGATCTGGATCGGGCTTGAGGAAGCGAATTGAATCGATTTCGCGAGCGGACCCAGAGGAAACAAGGGAGCTCGAGAGAGAGGAAGGCGAGTGCGGGAGACAAATCGGAGTCGACGAGAAGAGCTTTCGAAAGGAGGAGACCCCTTAAAAGGCCGGATCCGAATGCATTTTATGGAGGGAACTTAAAAAAGTGTTTAGTTCCGGAAATGATTTTGACGTAGTCGAAACTCGGATGGAATTAATCATGGGCGTCACGTGACGACGGTTTGACTCCGGTTCACATAATCCGGGAATGGATTTAAAAATTTTGGTTTGGGTTGACGAGTGAGTCGCATGGAGATTTGTGTGAATCTTTGAGCTTTATTTACTCCGAAGGAGTACGAATAATTTAAAGATTTTGCAATCCAACCACTGATGAATTGGATGAGTGTCACAAGGGTCCTATCCTAATGAAACGATAGTTCAAGACAGTGTAAACTGACTGTTAGTTTAGCAGGATTGTTTTATTAATCACAATTCAAAATCTCAGAAAGATATAAAAGAAAATTGACATTATTATGTCTCCTAAAAAGAGCAATAGGAAGTGAGATCTACAAACCGAAACTACATTTACATATTAAGTACGTATTCAAGCAACACACTGATCAAGCTGGTTCTACGCTTTTAACAGAGTCTTGGAGCACCAGCACTTGAAGGCTCGTTAGCGCTATGTACAATACTGAAAACATGCAGCAGTGCAAGCTAGCAACGTCGATCGATCGTGGGACCGATCAAACCCATTTCCGGGTGATGGAGAAGTTGTGGAATCTGAAGGAGAGATCCCCAGCTGTGTCCCTAGTGAGAGATCCTTCAGGCCCTCCCCTGTACACAAATTCATCAAGCACTTGAGGTGGGGACGATGGTTTGTCCTCCGGCTTCTCGACCATTTTCTCAGGGCTCCGAGGAAACATCTCTCTCTCCCACATGAAGAGGTGGAGCAGAATCGGCTTCAGTGCGTGGCGGTGGAGCGAGAGCTTCTGGCTGAGGGAGACCGTGTCGAAGCACCGTATCGCGCCTGAGGTGGAGACCATCCATGGCAGGACCTTCTTGCAGCCGACCCTGGAAACGACAAGTAGCTTTGAGACTTCAGTGGCCTCTCTGAAGAGCTCTCGGAGGCCCGATCTAGTGGCTGCAATGTTGGGGCTGTCGTCGTCGATCACAGATGATATGTAGATGAAGCCCTGTATAACACAAACTCGTAGATCTACGTGACAACCAAACTAGAATTAAGAACGGTAAACAATTGAAAACACATTGTAGAATTGGAGCTAAACCTCTTCCGTTCGACTAATCGCAAAGCCTAACTTAGTGTCGCCTTCCTGAAGCCTAATCTCGACGGCCATCTCCCCTGCTTTTGGGGTGTACCAAAGCCTGACGGCCCTGACCACCCCAATGTCCACCCCGTGGTAGTCCTCGAAGCCGTAGAGGCTGACATTGGCTAAGTTGGCGAGGTCAGACAAGGATCCCGTGTTCACTGTGGATGAAGCTGTCTCGCCGGATATCTATGCCATCGATGATCGATCGACCATTAATATGACAGACAGAATTGACCAAGCGATCGAGTTCAATAACTTGTCTTGTACCTTGGTGAGTAGGGCCTCAGTTTGGACAGTGGTGCAGGTAATGGGAACTCCTGAGGCCTGAGAGCAGTTGAGCCACGCGTTGGCACGGGCCAAGGTGTCGTCGACCGAGTTGTAGCGCGTGCCCCAAGTGTCAAATGCCTTGGGGAAGATGAGCAAGGAGAAGAAGCCGCTTGAGTTCGGAGTGTCCAGTGAGTCACGCATCATCTTTTCCCAGGGGTATGAGACGTAGCCATCTTGGAGCTGGGTGTTGCTCAGTGCATAAGCAACTCTGGAATTCCTTGATCCTTTTGCAAAAGTGGTTAAATGCAGCCTAAGAATCGATTTCGAGGAAACAATGATCTTATTTTTGTTTTCGTTTCCATTTTCGCGCAACATAAGAATCGATTTTCGTCTATGAATTCCGGTTTCATTTTGGGAACTAATGATGAAACGATGATCTATTTAATTATGGACTAATTCGTTCATAGGAACAGAATGGACAAGGGAAAAGGTAGATACCCTGCAAGGCAAAGCAGTCGGACATGGAGCGGTCGATGATGCCAACGGCGTGATTGGGGTCTTGGATGGATCGCAGCACGTACTGCCGGCGTCCAGCCTGCGGATTGGGCGTGATGCAAGCTTGGAGCTCGATGGTGGCGGTGCTGGGATCGCCGGGGCGTCCCCGGTGAGCCTTGAGGAGCACGGAGGTGTCGCCGCGCTTGTACGCGGTGTGGAGCTGCTTCATCACCGCCGCCCGCCCGCCTTTGAACGGCACCCGCGCAGGGGGCAGCGCCCCGAAGGTGATCTCCTCGAGTATGTCCCCGGTCTGCAGCGCGACGGCCTCGCCGTCGCCGCCGAAGCCGCCGCTCCACTCCTCAGCCTTGCTGCCTCCCGCGATGCAATCTATCGCTACCACCGCCTGGTTCTCCATTTTCATCGCGGCGCCGGGAAGCCTTTGCGCCGGAAAACAAGCAGCAGATCCCGCAAAGCCTCGATCTTTGCTGATGATTCGACCCCAAACTTCGATCTCCTACAAAAATCGTCGGTCAAAACTCGATCTCTTCGAGCTTCGATTGACGAAATCGCAGGGATAAGAATGAGATTGCGAACAGGAGAAGGCAATCTTTCAACGAGGACTGGGAAGACTTTTAGATGGGAAATCGAAAGAACGAAGTCAACGAAACGTCCCTATTGGACGGAAGAAACGCATTATTGATTTATAAGTTTAAAACAAAAGTCGTCTTCAGCGTGATAACAGCAAAACACTTGCTTTGTTTTATTACGCAAAAACCTCAAAAGGGTCCATATTTTTCAAATCATGAAAGATGCTCCCATTTTAATTATTTCTTGATTTTCATGACCAATTCATCAAATTTATTACGTCTATTATGACTTATTTTGAAAGGATTGTTGTTGTCTATCGTGCACCAAAAACATTACACTGTCTCGAGATAAATATATGATTAAAATCATAAATTTATTTTCTTCCCTTCTTTATCCAAATAATTCAATCCATATATAAATAACATTAAACTATATTTTACTTATATAGCTATATTTTTATTTCATGTAAAATAAAAGAAGAGGAAAATGATCAAATAAAGTTAATAGGACAATTTCGAATGATTGAGTCCAAGGAAAAGGTTGAGTCAAATGGAATTGCTCGATTAAGAATGTAATTGCCGAACAGAATCAAATTTGACTTAGTTTATGAAAGGTCCCTTGAGTCAGAGTCAAACGACTTGGCAGAAAAGTAAATCCCTGAGCCAGAGTCAAACGGCTCGACAGTCAAGTAGATTCCCAA
>JBAMHZ010300368.1:0-13114 GCA_037177395.1 Alpinia galanga | reverse complement strand
CTTTGACCGGTTCATCAATACAGCAAAGGGTTTTTGAGCCCGGATAGAAAGTTTAAATGCTCGTCGAAAATCAATCATTGTACTATTTATGATAAATTTGCACTGCAGTAGCCAACAGGTCATCTCATAGTGTATTCTCTAATTCAACAAGCGGTGGGCTAGCACAGTCGTGTTAAAGTCCGAAAGGGCAAGGGGTCGATTCCTGGGTTTTACCGTCAGACTACCGATGACTCTGCATTTCTACACTGGCCACCCTGGGTTCCTGATTTACCTCCCCCTTCACACGTAGGGGCAGCAATGGGGGGCCGCTAATGTGACGATTCCATTTTTTTTTTTTTCTAATTCAACAAGCGATAGTGATTGCAATCGCTAATAATTTTAATATATTCGCAATAAGGCCAATTTAAATGGAACTTCAAATTAAGTTTAAAAAAAAATTGGAATGAAATGAGAGATTATCTCATCCATATAGAGAATTATTGAATAAAAAAATCAAAATTTATAAAAGAAAATATTATCTGGATAAAAATTATGTATCAGATTAAGCTTTATAAAATCGCTAATTACACGTTTACAAAATCAACCCCCAAAGAACCGTATTACGAAATTTTTCCTAATGGGCCGACGCTTACGGTCCATTTCGAGTGGAGGTCAGTATAACGCGTAAACTTACAGGTGGTAACGGTAGACAGAAGGCAAGAACCTTTTTCGAATTTGAAATCCCTAACTGAATCGAACGTTGCTATTATTCAACCTCGAGATAAAACCAAACTGCGAAAAAAAAAAATTTCACCTTTTGTTGGATGATTTATCGAGACCGGAAGAACAGACTGGATCAAAGAGGCGCGGGTGAAGCAGCAGCATGAGGCGCCATGGATGGCAGCTTCCTCTCCATCCCTTTCAGGTTGGTCTCTTTCTCCCATAGAACTGCAATCTTATAACTTTTTTTTTTCTTTTTTCTTTTTTTTTTTGTTGAAGTAATCGAATGATTCGAAAAATAAATAGGAATTGTGAAAAGAATCGATGTTTCCCCTCAATTCATCATTTTATTTCTTGTTCAATGTTGGCTGCAGTTCGTGGGAATGGCGGTGTTCGCTTTCCTTGTGATCTCCTTCTATGTTTTCCTCGGCCCTTTCCTCGGGAACAGAATCCTCAAGAACACGATCTTGACGCTCTTTTCTTTCACGGTGGGTAAAAAGTCGTAGCTTTTATCGCCTTGCGTTCTTCTTGAATCAGTTTGTTTTTTTTTCTTCTTTTCAGGCATTTTCAGTAGCAGTCCTGTACACAAGGTGCACTGCCACCGATCCATCCGACAAGACGAGTGCTAAGAAAAGAAAGCGGGCTAAATCCGGTGGCTTGCCGAAGCTGAACTACAAGTTCATCTTGCAGCAAGTGGTGGTGAGGTTCTTTAAGAGGGCGGAGAGCAAGATCCTCAGGTCCTGCATCAGGAGGAAGTATATGGATCCATGGCATGGCAGCATTCAGATGGAGCCTCTACTGTCTTTTCCCCTTGTTTTCCTCGATGATGCCACAGCAGCCGATCGGAAAGATGATGACATTACCTTCTGCACTCTCTGTGATTTTGAGGTTGAATAACAAGAGTTTCTTCTTTTTTATTCAAGAATGGAAATGAAAAAATGAGACAGCTGAGCTTGAAATCTTTATATGAACTCAGCTTTACCTCTTCTCCTATTGGTACAGATTTGATATTTCTGATCCACCTGCAATATTTTCAATTATGCAGGTAAAGAAACACAGCAAGCATTGCCGGAGTTGCGACAGGTGTGTCGACGGATTTGATCATCATTGTAGGGTAAGGAATCTTATATTGCTCTACCGAGACATTCCAAATAGCTACATCGACGTTTCTTTGTTGCAGTGGTTAAACAACTGCATTGGAAGGAAGAATTACACCACCTTCATCCTTCTGATGGTTCTCACATTGTTGATGGTTTGTAATCATAAATTGTACAATATCAACTTGCGTCTTATGCAAGCTTTCACTATAAACTAAGAAAATCCACTGTTAAGCTGCAGCTTATCGTCGAAGGTGGATCAACAATTATAATCTTCATTCGCTGTTTCACAAGTGGCAGAACATTAGCTCATGAAGCAAAAGAGATACTCCATGCCGAGATTCCAAAAGGAGTTTTTGTAGCAATATCAGTTAGTCCTACTACTTTATAGAACTGTTTCAATCCGCTTGAAAGTGACTGCATTTTGACTGTGAACTCATATACATGCTGCAGATATTTTTGGCATTGCTGACCACATATAGCACTGCGGCACTAGGTCAGCTCTTTATGTTCCATGTAGTTCTCATCAGAAAGGTAATTTTTGATCTAGAACTATATAAGGTCTCTTTTTCCATGATTGAGTCAGCAATACTTCAAACTTTGTAGGAGTGATATATGATAAACAAACAGCTCTTATCTAAGAGCAAAGAAGTAAATCCAAATATGAGCCAGAAAGAACAATTGATACAGTGGGAGAAAGGATGTTTCAACCTAATAACTACTTATCTAAAGGATAAGCCAATTCATTTGCTTCTGGCCTAACCAGCAATTGACATTTGTTTTCTGATGACTGCAGGGAATGAGAACTTATGACTATATTCTGGCAATGAGAGAAGAGAGTCAATCCGTTGGCCCATTTGATGAGTTGTATTCATCATCGGAAGAAAGTGATGATGACCTAGACTCACCTGAAAGACCCACTCTGTTCTCAAGGATATGTAGAAAACATGAAAACAATCAAGTAAGATTCATTAACTGAGTTTGTTTACAGCCATCACTCTGCATTAATGACTTTAGGGTGTTTCATGCACTATTTCAGAGTACTCAAAGGTTATCAATAAGGATTGAGAAAGACTCAAGTTCCTCGACCCCAAACAGCAAGGTGGAATTCCAAATCGACCCTTGGAAACTCATCAGGATGAGCAAAGAGAAGACAATGATAGCCGCAGAGAGAGCAAGGGAGAAAATGAGGCAAAAATTGGCACCCAAAGTAGCCGGACTATCGGTGTCACCGTTGAAACCACTACCATTGGAGATGAGGCATGGACCCTTAACAAACCAGGAAGTGAAGAGAGTCGTCGTTAAAGATCACACGGCAGTTAACTCAAGGGCTTGGTTTCCAAATTCACCAAGTGGTCATTTGTCTAGTCCTAGAAGAAGGTTCTCAGGGTCTCCATCTCTGATACCCCAAATGTACAGAAACAGCTTCGACCCAAAGTTGACAGAGATTTCAAGGGAACTTGAGACTTATATCTCCAAGCAAGTGCTATGCTCAGTTCTAAAACAAGAAAGGTATTCGCCATCATAGTTTAATAGAGATCTTACTTTAGCATGTTTCCATTTTGCTTACTGCTGCACTCTCTTGCATCTGTTTTTCTCATCCTTTGAGAAACGCTCGACTACTAGTAAATTTCAATAGATTTGTTTTACCTGTGAAGAGTGTTATAGGACGTAGCTAAAAGGCCTCCAGAAATCCATCTTAGATTTGTAATCCAATCACTCAGAGATATTGGAACATATGAATTGTGTAATTCTTTCTATCACTGACGATATGTTAGGCTTTTTTTCGATATGCTTCATGCTTCTCTTATGGTTTTATGTCTTATTAATGGATGAATGTTAAATATGGATTGATGATTAGGTGTTTAATAACTCATTGATGAATGTAACGTGAAACTTCACGCGCTTCTCTCTTTGCAACTGAAATTGATTGATATGGGTTATAATAATTAGTAAGATTTTATATTTAATCATTATGAGATTTAGAAATTAAGTGAGACAACTAGCTTGCATGGCATTTTATAAAGGGCTCCAATTTGATTCAGGATATTAAATAATGTGAATTCAAAAATTGGGTTTCAATGGAGTCAAGTTTTTTTTTTCACTTCTCATAGATTTGGAAAAACAATTCTTAAATCTCATATCAAAAGTTTTCTTTTGAATTTTGATATCATAACTCAATTTCATATATAAATAGTTTAGTGAGCTACTAATTAACTTGCTTAAGCACTTTAGATTGCTGCTGGTTAATGTAATAATTCCCTTAAATAGGTCATGATAATTGACTTCTCTGACAAATGTAGCATCATAACTTAAAGAGTTTGATCATATTAACTATGACTTTGATTTTAATCCTGCCACGACATCAAATCCTAAGCAAGGCAGAAGAACTCAAAGAGTTTGTAAAATAAAAAAAAGGGCAACAAAGCTCCCACTATACAAGATTTTAGACAAGGATCTATTGTACGCAATGCTATCCTAATTTTTTTTTATAAGAAATTATTTTCACAATTTACACCCGTGATCTCTGGATTATAAAACAACAACTTTACCGTTACGTCAAGCTCTCTTTCAGTTTATAAAATCATAATCATTTTCTTATAAAAAAAATCCAAGAATCCTATCCAATAACCAAATAGGACAATTTTTCAGTTGGTATCATTGTTATAAAGATCCAAAACATTAATAGATTGATAACTTGTTTGAAGAAAAAAATCAAAGAGAAAACAGGAATATGATTACTTCAGAGGAATTTGATAATCTTGAGCACGCTACTTCCTAGATAACATTGGAATGCCAAAAACTCCCACGTGCATGCTCAAACAACTATGTGACAGGAATTGAGAGTTTAATTTAGTTGAGCGTGAATCTCTTGTGCTGAGATTGGATCATCTCATCTCACCAGAAATCTCTTGTTTAGCTTGTCTTAATCGAACATCCTCTTCGCGAAAGAAGGCAAGCAAAAAGCAGCAGAATGAAGCTGGGAAAAAGGATATCAAAGACAAGTTAGGAGACGAAAACTTGAAAGAAAAAAAAGAGGCATTACTTAATGGAACAAGAGGTACCTCTGAGTTGTAGAACTTCAGTGGTCCCGCAGCCTTGTTAGAATGATCATCCTCACCAATGTGATATACACGGTGTCGGAAATCAATTGGTGGCCCTTTGGCTGAGCAGATCATGAAGCCGATCACTCCGCTGAATTGAGAATCCAAAAAGTGACAGAATTTAGCCATTTCAGCATACAAAAGAAAGAAAAAGAGGATATTGCCTGAAAGAAAAGAGATTGAGTTTTGTGCCTTGGATATGTAGGCACTGAAGTCCAAGCATAATTGACAGAGCCCTTGAAAATCTGGCGACAATTTGAGACAATATCTTCGATGATGTGCATATGAAGCCATATGCTCTCGGCCTGAGTGCACACAACTCCACCAGGACGGAGAGCTTTAGCAACTGATTGAAAGAAAGGTTTCTCAAAAAGCTCTTGAGCTGGACCTGAGCAAGCAGGGAAACAAGTTATAAGGTAGTCCACTAGCAAGTGTTAAGTGGGGGAGAAGATAACTTACCTATTGGATCAGAAGAATCAACAATAATTGCATCATAAGTTCCTGCAGAAGCATTTCTTAAAAATTCAACTCCTGCATGTTTTAAACAAAAAAAAAGGTGATATGACTTGATAACAAATCGATATGGTTAAATTAATACCAGCTTTTCTAGCATATATTTGTATCAATATCCAGAGATAAGTTACGATGCAATGGCAATTATAATTTCAAATTAAACTATTAGGATGTATTTCAAATAACCACTCATAAAGACTAGGGAAAGTGGCATTCGTGGTATCATTTTGCAACTACCAACATGAGCAGAGCAGAACCAGATACAAGAACAGTAAGTTGCTTACCATCACCAACATAAAGATTCACACGAGGATCTTCATATCCAATAGCCATTTTGGGAAAGAAGTCCTTGGAAACCTATTCAACAAATAATGAGGATAAAATGAAAGGGTGTTTAACAACAATGCATCCATATACATATCATTGCTAAAGCATACAAAAGATTCATGAATTTGGTATGTGTGTAAGAGGATGACTTCAGATAGACTTTTCATGGCAAGAAAACACCATTATATCTAGTAATGAAGATGATCTTCATATTTGAGTCACAAATTTGTGAGGGAAGAACACTAGATAGCAAAGAAAGTTTAATTCATGGAAAATATGCATATGAAGATCAAAATCAATATTCTAGCAATCACCTTGATCTAGAACAGCAATTATTTCAACTTTAGATAGTTAAGTTGACAGAAGGTGAACATATAATATAACAATTTCGAGCAAAGTTTCTTTTAACTTTTATAAACTAAGGAAGTATATGAATGATAGCTGACAGCGTGAGTAGGCATAAACTGAGTAGTTACAATGTTGCTCCATATCTTATAATGGAAGTTAAGCCAAACAAAATTCATAGAAAGCTTGAACTTTGGAAAGATAATAAATAAGTGGTCAAAAACATAAGGAATTACCCAACAAGCCGATGACGCAGTTTGAAAATAGTATAGTAACAGAGACAAAGTATAACTTTTTTCAGACCTATCAAATGATCGAGTAAAGAGGTAAAAGGTAATACAGTAAAAAAGGCAAGTTAAGTAAAGCTGTATTAGTATCAGAAAACATTAATGTTCAGCACTTAGGTTATGTCAGAAACATCCTGACTGATTATTGTGTGTTATTGAATAAGCAATCAATAAAATTCATTGAAGATCTTGAGAATTTTAAAGTGGTGATTAGAAAATCATTTCATATATAAATATTATCTTACACAACTCATCCGTGAGCACCTTCGTTATCTACCGTCCGATCTCCTTAAGCTCAAGGATTAGACTATAGTGCACAAGCGATTAGACAGTAGATAACAGAAGTGCTCACGGGTGCTCATGAATGAGTGCATGCGCACGCGCAAGCTGATACCTTCTTAACTTCTGACAAATATTAAATTAAATACCCCACAATTTGAAAAATTAGGGGCTGAAACATTGGACCTTTGCATTTGCTGGTCGATTCAAGGAACTAAAATGACATTGGAAATAATACTAATGCTTTGCTGAACAAGGTAACTACTAACATCAATAACCATTTTATCGATTTCACATATATCGATTTGCTCCACTGAAGAATAACGTGATACTTCTCGCAGGACACCACCATCACCTCCTCCGACAACTAGAACCTGTAATAATAGAACCATGAACTACAAATGAGTGTGCCTCATGTATATGCATACAGTGCTAAAGCATTATAACTGGTAATTGATTTCCTAGAAGAAAAAAAGGAGAAGAATGAACAGAATAATGCATTCAGACATTCAACTCATATACTTCAAAATGTTAAACCATGATGGACGCTAG
This sequence comes from Alpinia galanga, assembly GCA_037177395.1. Lineage (NCBI taxonomy): Eukaryota > Viridiplantae > Streptophyta > Magnoliopsida > Zingiberales > Zingiberaceae > Alpinia > Alpinia galanga. The sequence continues at coordinate 5,911 of JBAMHZ010300368.1, read as the reverse complement.
GGATTTCTTCTAATCAAACTGCTTCATCAATGGAAAAAAATAATTGAATCCATTTTCTAAAAGGGTAGTAACATAATACAATGGGCTGTTCGGATGGGTCCTTCCCTGTCAGTGATCCCTATGTATGACAATATTTCAAACAACACTTGTGAATGCAAACTGAAAATTCATGCAACATTATTGTATTCAAAATCCATGCTGTGATCAGAAAACTGATTATCTATCTCGATCAGATATGAACGTTTAAACCATGTGATGGTGAATGAGGATTTGTTCGCATAAAAAGTAAATAAACAGATAAAAGCCATGTCTGGTACACATTAAGCACAATCAATTTCAACCTAATCTAAAGTGACTAGAGAGAATTCGTGCTTCCTGAAAGATCAAAGAGAAACATGAATAAGATTGTTACCTACTGACCATAGATGTCATCTAGAAGATCCTTGATCATGTCTAAGGGGCTGAAATAATGGGGATCTAAGGCTTGAAAAAATAATGTGGGAAATAAATGGACAAGAAAAATTATCTAACATAACCAACTATCTCTAGATGAACGGTTTTTAATGCACAAATACAAACAAGATGCACATATGAGAAGCTTGCTATCTGCCACCCACTATGAGTTGTGAGTTAGATAAATGGTAGGCATCTTAGGTGTATGAAAAAAAACAAATGAAAATTTAAGGTTTAAAGGATGAATGGAACAGAATAAATGAATGCAACCTATGATATCTAACAATATAAAGGATGAATGTGAATGGAAATGCTAATAATGCTCATGTATGGTTAAACACATCACTGGGCAGCCTTTAGAATCTAATTTCCAACACCTTAATTTTGTTCAATTTGGTGTCTTCTCAAGGAAACTATCATCAAAACAGTAGGGACAAATAGGGCCTGATGACAACGATGTTGATAATAATGTTGATGATGATTGGTGTCATCTAGAGGCTGTGATCAAACTGATTTGATGTATAGTAAGCAATTTGATTTCATCTACCCTTCACCATCTTCAGCATAGGCTTTTAGGAAATTTCAACTTTTTGTGCCAAATAAAAGCATTTTGGATAGTTTAAACGCAAATCATCATTTTCTACATCATAGAATAATACATCACAATGGACTGGTTGCATCATCATGTAGTATATAAATAAACAAGAGTGCAAGTTGTCAGGTAAATTTAATATGGCGATGTCAGTAAAAGTAAAGATAAGAAAAATCAATCAAACAATCCTTTTAACTGTCCAAAGAGTCAGCTATAACTTATTTGCCAGGCACACCATAGAAAAAAGAAAAAAAAATGTAATCTCATGGTTTTGGGTATTGCATGAAATAACATAAAACATTTGACAAAAGCCCACCTTTTTAGGGTTCGGAATAGAGCAAAGAGGAAGATGAGTAATCATTTCTTGGTAAGCACACTCATCCCTCTCTGTACATTGAATGACTCCATCCAAGACTAGAACTTTGCCATACGTCGAGGACTGGAAAAAAAAACATTAAACCTGTGATGACATCAAAAGTATTCAACTCCTATCAGAATTTTAGCTTCAGTCTCATAAATTACCTGAAATACCATTACGTCTTGGTAATCAGACTTCCCTTGAAATAGCACCTTTTCCACTTTCAAGGAACGAGCTTCTCCTGTCAACAGAATCGAGAATGAAAACAGAACTTATAGGTACTATGCACGTCATATGAGTGCCGCGCTTTAGTAGACACTACACTCCCTCACTCGGACACATTTGTATTAATCTCGATATAAAAAAATTTAGAAAAAAGGAAGAACATGGTAAAAAAAAAAAAAACAATCTTGATAAGGCAGAAACTTTCAGAGGCACGAAAAAGAGCGAAGGAAACTCGCAAAATATATAGACATCATGACTGTTCCCGTCTATTTGTAGACAGTTTCCGTGTCCTTTTAACAAGTAAACCATATAACAAAAACTAGGCCTTGGAGACTAAACCCTTCCAGAAACACCACGGCAAGAATTCGATTGCTGAAACAAAACCCGAAGCAGCGGAGATCAAACGGATTACAGATAAACGGAAAGACCAGAACAGGTTACGAAGATCCATTCGGAAGGGTACAATCACCTGGAAGAAGGGGAAATTAGATGGCTGTTAATCAAACCTGGCCACATGGGACTGATCTCGAAGAACCACCCGGGCATGATGGCCGAGAGGTCGTCCTTCTCCGAACCCAAGGATCCGTTGGTGCTCGCCTCGCAGGTCACGTCCTCCTTTTCCCCCGATCCGCTTGCCTCCTTCTCGCGGGCCGCTCCGGCGCCGCCTTCCGCTTCCATGACTCTCCTTCTGCGAGACGTTCCTCTTTTTTATGCTTCAGTTCGGCATCCGATTTATTATATATATACACAATCCATTAAGGGCTAATCGGTAAATTCGCAATTTACCAAAACAAATACAACAATTTTTATTTTATTTTTTGATAGAATAAAAAACAGGGGAAAAAATCAAACTTTTTTGAAATCTTCCTGAACAATCTTATTAATTTCCATATATGTCAATGATCCTCGTCACTTTACTGTCAGATTTTGATCGACGATCATGATTAATTAGATTTTAACCATAATTTAGTTAGATTTTAGTCGATTTCGACAGGTTCAGAGATTTGTTATAGTGTGGATGACAGTTTAATGATGACGAATTTTGATGAATTCGGCGATCGACGATGTCGGTGCACACAGTCACACACACGACCGATGCCAACATATATATCTCTCTATATATACACATACATTGCATGACGATTCATGCACGCCCTATGCATGACACCGCTTTACGTCGCTAGTATCCCAAGATCGAATTCATACTATAGCTCAACGTTTGAATCTCAGATTCACTTGTGTCATCCGATTACAGTTGAAATCCAGTCGAATCACAGTAGCTAGCAGTTGCAATTTCAAAACTGATATACTGCGTAATGGGTATCTGAGCATGTGCACCACTGGAAATGCTCAGTGCTTTTTTCTGCACTCGAGAAGCTCGACATCATTATTGTTCAGTCAGATTTTGACCACAATTCAATTGAAATTGAAGTTTAGTCAGATCATGACTAAAATTTGACTTGATCGCGACTATGACATCGCTCTAAAATTTGATCCACGTGCGATTGGGAATGCACAATAATCTTTGCCGACCTCAGCTCTGTTCACCACTTTGCATGACGGATATCCCGGTTGATACGAGGCCAAATTTTGGTAGAATCACAACCGAATCGTAACGGCGATGGAATGCAGCTGGATTCAAATTATGATGCGGCCACAATCCGACCTTGATGCGCCTGCGATGTCACAGTTAAAATTCAGCCGCATTGCACTTTGAATCCAATAGCACTGCAGCCAGAGTCGGATCGCGGCCGGTGATGGCACGATTTCACTTAGCTACCGGCGCAATTTCTTTCGCATTCCCAATAACAATTTACGGTTGGATCGCGACGGGAGGGACGACGTAGATAATTTCTATGGGTTTAGACGAGACGTCGATGGCTAAGTGCAGCACGAAGGAGACGGTGCGGATGGATCGAACTATCGCGCACAGGGTAAATCGCACAGCTGTCACCTCTCTCTCTATATATAGAATAATAAAATTAGTAAAGTAAATGCATAAGCGGTAAGTTGATGAAGCGCATGGCACAGGGTGAAATTAATGTATGTATGAGGGCATGATTCCTCCCTCCATCTTCTCTTCTTCACCTGCCTTCTTCGTTTCCCTTTCAGACCACACCTTCCTCCTCGAACGGATTTTTTTTTTCCTTCTTTTCCTTGTCTCCGTTCCATTCTTTTTGGAACAAGGGGAGGAGTGGATTGGTGGTTATAGTGGTTCTCGGCTTCGTCATGGACTCGAGGGGTCGGGGAAGTGCTGCTGGATCATTGTACATGTGATAGAAATTTTCTGGGATGCAGTGGCATGAGCTTGGGGATGGAGGCGAGCAGAGGCGCAGAGCTTGTTTTGACGTTTTGTTTTCATGCCCAAATTCAGTGAATTAGCAGCTGCGGGGAGTGGAAAAGGAATGATTTTGTACTGGACTCCATGTCCTGCGATTAAGATGCCCTTTTCCTGCTTGCATAATTTACGGTGAGGAGCAGTATATGCTAGATCTTCTTGATTGGCCGCAGAGATGGAATCTGGGAACGGCTTCTTCCCTCTCGAGGAGTGCCGCCTAGATCCGAAGTGGCTCATCGACCCTAAGTTGCTGTTCGTCGGGCCCAAGATCGGGGAAGGCGCTCACGCAAAGGTGTACGAAGGAAAGTGAGTTGCTAGGCTGAGATCAGCCCCTTCATGGCAATGCTGTTTAATTGTTTACGAACTATTTTTTGAGGGGCATTGGGTCCTGTCGGCGCCATGGTGTGTAGGTATAAGAAGCAAAATGTGGCTGTCAAGGTCATGCACAAAGGGGACAACCCCGAGGAGGCAACGAAGAGGGAGGGGAGGTTCATGCGGGAAGTGACGTTGCTCGCCTGTGTTCAGCACAAAAACCTCGTGATGGTTGATTTCGCCAATTGCGTTCTTTCAACTTCTATCTCTCTTTTTATTTCTTGTGCTAACGGATGCTGTGGAACATTCAGTTTATCGGAGCTTGCAAGGAACCTGTGATGGTGGTAGTAACTGAGCTTCTTCTTGGAGGATCCCTGCGCAAGTACTTGATAAACATGAGGCCTAGGAAGTTGGAGCCTCGTGTTGCAGTTGCCTTTGCATTGGATATAGCTCGAGCTATGGAATGCTTGCATTCTCATGGGATCATCCATCGTGATCTGAAGCCTGGTATTTTCCTTTTTCGATTGTTTTCTCATTTGTTTTTGTTATTTCTGAATATTTCCTAGTATATTTTTTTTCTCTCCCTTCAGTGCATAGTGACTGTGTTCCTCAGTGGCGGAACATTAGCCCAAGACACCTATACATCAGTCAGCTAGTGTTGTGACTAAGCGCAGCACTTATATGCATGTTTTAGCTATGTGATTAAGATTGTGTTACTTAGTCCTTGAACTATTTTTCGTCAAAGGATGCAGGAGAATGGAAATTGATTGAATGCACTTGATAGTTTTATGCTATGGTAAGATGGAAAATAATATTTAAGATTTCTTGAGCAAAATTATCTCTTTGTTGAAAGATTAAGAAGATATAAATTAGATAAGGATTCCAGTGTCTAATTCTAATATTTGCTTGCAATCGTTTTTGATGTGTAAAAACGCATGTTCAATCAATTCCATACATCTAAAATCATCAATGCTATTTCCTTTTCTTTTAGCCAAGGGACATGTCTGGTGCTTCTACGGAGAGTGAGTATGGTAATGGATTAATGATCCAATTAGGGTTCCAATTTTAAATCTCATTACAAATATGAATCCATTGGCGCATGTCCCTGCTGTATCTTTTGGCTAAGAGTTATCAATCTGCAGATATCATCCACTTATGCGATCTGGAAGGGAATCAAGGGAAAGAAGTTGGTTCATACTAGATGAACAATAGGAATTTGTTATTATCCTTAGTAGATTGTTTCAGAAGAGAATCAAAAATCATATGATTGGTTGGATGGAAGACATGTAACAAATGATGGCTGTACGGGAGACATGTAACAAATGGAAACAACTTAAACCTAGATTTAATTTCAGTTCAGACTCAGCTATGTGACTAAAAACAGATCTAGTCCCTTTTTATAACAATAAACACCACAGGACCTAGATCCGTGTTTTGACAAAATAGCCTCACCTTAGTTTCTAGTTTAATATAATAAGTTTCTTTTCATTATTTTTCCTATTTTCAATGTGAAGAAATGAAGTGGTAATGACATAAATCTGTGGTGTAAACTGCAGACGAGTGTAAGTTATAAGTATCCCTCTTTTCTCTTTGCTTTTTTAGAAACAGATATACCGCTCAAATTTAAAAAAAA
>JBAMHZ010300152.1:0-13115 GCA_037177395.1 Alpinia galanga | reverse complement strand
AAACATCAAAAGTCAACTCGAGGTCAACTCGAGTACGGTCAATCATGACCGGGGCCGATTGCATCAACATTTTTTTCTGTCCTTTTTTCCCGACATTCGTTCTATAACTGACAGAAAGCATCTCCTATGCTGAGACCCATTGTGGGAATGTCAGGTGGCAGAGAGTGGAGTTCTCTTATTAGGTTATTAGAGAAATAACTCTTGAAAGACATATTCTTGTTATGACATGGAGCATACTTGTTCAGTTATGATAGCATGCGAGTGATGGTCCCCTTTTAATAGTTTTAGAGGCATGAATTCTAACTTGTAGAAGAGAATTTATAATGTGATCCCCTCTGTGAAGAATGAGGATTTTCCCTCTTTGTCGAGCCATTTCATATGAACCCCACACCTTCTAAGTTACTTTCCTTGAGTTAGGCGTATTTTTCCTTCTCAACCGAGCCGTTTAATACTGACTTAATAATTCTATGTTCCGCCGAGCTGTTTCCCATCAGCTCGGCGGTCACTCCTTCCATCTGAACTAATTTACATAGGTTTAATAATTTTCCCTTTCAAGGAGCTGTTTCTAATGAGCTCGACGTCTCCTCCTTTTAGACTGAGTGATTCCGCACCTGCTCAATAATTCCTCTTATTACCGAGCTGTTTCCATTCAGCTCGATTTACCTTCTTAGACTGAGTTGACCCATATTAGTTCGGTGATTATTTTCTTAGCCAAGCTATTCTCAATTAGCTTAGCACCCCTCTTTTATAGTCGAACTGTCTTAAGCTGACTCGACATCTTGACTTAATGATTTTTCCTGCTATGTCTTGACCTTTGATTGGATAATAAAAATATAGTAGTATCAAGATTTTTATCGGTTAAATTTGATCATTTAAATTAAAATTGACTACAATATCTCATGCAAGTAATTTGTATTTAAAATAGGGCTATTGTGCTTCTTTTTTAGTTTATTTTGACTATCTTGCCCTAACATTTCTTGTAGCCCTCCATTTAACATATGCAAGTTGTGCCAATCCATCACCGTGTGGGCTAAACCTCTAGCATGTCATGTTCAGAACTAGCTCTATTCATAAGTAGATAAAAAATTATTTATAGTAGACATAGATTAATTTTCAAAGAATTCATCGTCTTACGCTATCAAAGATCATTTCCTTCCTAACTTTCAAATTGAATTTCTAGTTTATCTCCTCTTCAATAAGACAGCTGAGGGGATCCTTACAGTTAAGTGGGATTGCTACTATAACAGTTCCACATTTTTAAAGAAGTTCTGTTCAAATTAGGCTAAGTTGCGAACATCTCGACAGCTTGTTGAACACCACTGCTCGTATATTAGGATATTAATAATAGAGTGTTTTTTCTTTGAAAAAAATTAAGTCATATTTCACATATTATTTTAGGCGTAATCTTTTTGGTGGATTTCTATTCGACGATAGACAGTTCTTTTTTTAACGCATAATTATAGAATGACAATAGAAGATATGCGCAATGCTGAAAGATAATAGACATCGTTTTTGGATTTAAAATTATGGATAAAAAAATGTTTGGCAAATATTGATCAGTTATGGATAAAACAAGTCTTGCTGCCTCCACATCAACACAAGAATAATGCGGCTGGATTCAGTTCTTCTAGTTTCTATCATTAGCCCAAAAGTCATCGAAAAACCATCACGTCACCTGTTCCTGCTCTTTTGTCGCCTCTTTCTTTGTTATTTATGAATACCTTCGCTTGCCAATTCCAATGCTCACACCATCGCCGTTCCCCTTCCCTCGAGGTTGATTTCATTCATCAAAATTTGAGCAAGAAAGTTGCAAGTCGCCGTGATCATCTACAGCGCGATTCCCTCCTTCCCGTCACCGCTCTGTATATAAATTCAAGGTGAGCAGACTTAAATTTTCTAGATTTGTTTTAGAGGTATTTATGATTTGCACTGTTTGCAGTCTTCTTATCAGGCAGGGGATCAAAGGAAGAGGAGAAAAGTCAGGAATCTGATCCCTACTTGGGCGAATTATACTGCTGGATGGAGCGTTTCAGATGGCAGTGCTTAATTATTATCGCGGTGATGATGGTGGGAAAGGAAGTGGGAGGGTTTCCTGAAGAAGATTTGGTGGCGAGGTTGCCCGGGCAGCCGAAGGTGGGCTTCGCGCAGTACGCAGGGTATGTGGATATTGATGTGAAGGCCGGGAGGAGTCTCTTCTATTACTTCGCCGAGGCTGATGGCGATGCTGACGAGAAGCCTCTCACCCTGTGGCTCAATGGAGGTTCGTGTTTGGTGGATAAGATTTCCCATGACGAAACTGCTCCGTTTTTTTTTTCTGTTACCATGATTACTGTTTTATTCGTGCTTATTTCCTTCCTGCATGACGATTTGAGTTTTCTATTCAACAAAATTTCTCCATTTTTTTCCATTGAGATTGTTTTCCCCTTGCGATGACGTTTTATAGTTCTACTCTTTTATCAGTCTCTGAGTGAATCCTTCGTCATTGCAATAGAATTTATTATCATTTTTGAGTTTCTATTCTTCGTGGATCTACAACTGCACTCAGATGCAGCTTTGATCCTAACAAAATATCGTATATGTTAGTACTTGCGTGGAATTGTGAATCCTTGATTCCTATTTGGCTGTGCTGTGCTGTGCTCTGCAGTGCTGTTTGCTTGTGCTACTGTTCAGTTATATACTATGAACATGGTTACCTTCTGCAAACACCTCATCTGTATGCCATTCGTGAAACTCATAAAACTCCATCCTTGACAATAAGATATGGAACTTTCCTTGCAGCCATCCTTTGTCCTCTGTTTCCCATCTCAAGTGGAACAAAACTCCATATATATCCTGGAGTTTGTTCTCGTTATTTTTATTCATGAAAAATGGAAGAAAGCATGTTACGGATTCTGAAAAGTTCATATCCTACTTTATGAGAATACAAGATGGTACGAGATGTTGTTCTGGCCACTGAATTACTGTTCTTGGTCTTGTCTATAAGAAGCTATTTAGATGCTCCTACTCGATTATTTTGCATTGTCCAATGGCAAACAATGTAGTCGTCTGCAAGAGATTCAGCCTATTGGGGTGGACTGTGGAATGAGGTCTTGACAGCTAGGGCGAAGGGCACATCATGTGCGCACCAAAATATCTGGTTCCTGACAGCTAGGCCAGTGACAAATCATGTGCACACCATAAAGTTCCACTATCATACTGGAACCTCGAGAAATTGCAAGGTTTAGCGCAGTCATTTTATGTCTTGAAGAACCCTTCAATGCCACCTGAATCACTTAAGAACTGGGGCTCAATAATCCTTCCTGTTTGATTCTAAGTCAACAACTGTATTTAATTACTGCAATTGCAATAATTAATCAATTAACATTTAGATCTTAACTCATACTTCACTATTTTTTGCATTTCCAGTTTGTTCCTGTTGATCTTTGACCGTGATTCACTTTGATTGTAGCCAATGGAGTGTCAATCTGTCTTCAGTCGGTTGTTGCAACTCTGGAAACTTTAAGTTGATCCTATTATACTTTAAGAAACTCATGCCTTGTTATTCATTTGATCTGCAGGCCCCGGCTGTTCTTCAATTGGAGGTGGTGCCTTCACCGAGCTGGGTCCATTTTTCCCTCGTGGAGATGGGCGTGGCCTTCTGATAAATAAAAAATCATGGAACAAAGGTTCTACTTTCGTCCAACCAATGCTAATTTCTTTTTAGAATTCCTTATATTGATTTGATGTTGTTTATTTATTTATTTATTTATTTTCTCAACTTATTGACTTATCTTTCCAGTGTCTAGTCTTCTTTTTGTTGAATCCCCTGCTGGAGTTGGATGGTCGTATTCCAATTCAACTTCAGATTATAACAGTGGGGATGAATCAACAGGTATGTTTAGGCAACTCTTCGCTGGCTATTCGGTTGAAACTTATTTTAGTATTTTTCTCTCTTCTAACGGGTTCTTCTTTTTTTTTCTTTCTTTCTTTTTTGTCTGGAAGCGAATGACATGGTTACTTTTTTGTTGCGATGGTATGATAAATTTCCCGAGTTTAGAGCCAGAGATTTATTCCTAACGGGAGAAAGCTATGCAGGTCAGCAAAGAATGTATATAAAAAAAGACAACACTTGCCTCAAGAGTATTTATTATTTTACCTTTTATTTTCAAACTGTCACAGGGCACTATATCCCACAGCTGGCTAATGTTCTTCTCGATTATAATCACCATTCTTCTGGTTTCAAGTTTAAGATTAAAGGAGTTGCCGTAGGTGCTGCTTTCCCAGTTTATTTATTTCGTATGCTGCTACTCTCGAAAACTAAATATTTCTTTTGCTCTTCAGATAGGAAACCCACTTCTCAAGCTTGATAGGGATGCTCCAGCAACGTATGAGTACTTTTGGTCGCATGGTATGATATCTGATGAGATAGGCCTTAGAATCACGAGCGAGTGCGATTTCGAAGATTACACCTTCAGCGGCACCCACAATATGAGCAAATCTTGTAATGAAGCTATTCAAGAGGCAAATACAGTGGTCGGGGAGTACATAAATCAATATGATGTCATTCTAGATGTTTGCTATCCATCAATCGTGGAGCAAGAGTTGAGATTACGAAAATATGTAATATACTTGTATTAATTCTTTTCACCTACTTTGCTTTTGTATTTCAAGAACTTCTAGAATAACTAATATCATTCGCTTTTTTTTTTTTTTTTTTTTTTTTTTTTTTTTGGTCTCAACGAAAGTCAAATCTCAGGTGACTAAGATGAGTGTTGGCGTTGATGTTTTCATAACCTTTGAAAGGCGTTTCTATTTCAACCTTCCTGAAGTTCAACAGGCTCTTCATGCTAACAGGACAAAACTGCCTTATAGTTGGAGCATGTGCAGTGAGTAGGTGTCTTTATCTTTATCCAGAATAACCCTTCATTTTCTATTTTCATGTGACATGTAAGGTAACTTGCATGTGAGAATAGTGTATTTTCCATGTTGTCCATTCAATATCATGAACAGGCTACTATGAACATAATCATTTCAATTCAAATGATAAAATTGAATCTTTTTTTATGTTTCTCTGCTTATTGTTCAAATATTTCTTTTCCAGTGTCTTAAACTACAGCCGCACAGATGGGAATATCAATATCTTGCCCCTTCTCGCTAGAATAGTTAAGAATAAAATACCAATTTGGGTTTTCAGGTAAAGGCTTTTACTTTCAGTTGCAGAATATTTAGCCGAGCTTATCTTCTTGTACTTTTTTGTCTAATACGTCCTCAACTCTTTTGTAACCTAAGTGGTGACCAAGATTCCGTTGTGCCACTTTTGGGTTCACGAACGCTTGTACGGGAATTAGCTCATGATCTTAAATTTGGAGTGACAGTCCCTTATAGTGTTTGGTTTAACAAAGGACAGGTAATCCACAATATTTTCTGTAAATGTAGAAATAGAATCAACTATGATCTGACTAATCATATTCTTATGAATTGTCTCTTCATTGCCATATTTTTTGTTTTCAGTTATGCAGTTCCGTTTTGTTTTATCACGAAATGTTTATCCTCTAAGTTTTTTTGTTTTGTTTTTGGTGATGACAAGGTTGGGGGGTGGGTAACAGAGTATGGGAAGCTATTGACTTTTGCAACTGTAAGAGGGGCAGCTCACATGGTTCCATACGCTCAACCAGCAAGAGCTCTTCGTCTTTTCACCTCATTTGTTCGTGGCCAACGACTGCCAAACACCACCCACCCTTCGATTGATTAAATAGCAGGAGAAATGAGAAGCCTTTGTTCCTAATTCCTTATTAATGTTCTAAAAAAGCGTCTAGGATGAGACTATACTGCAATACTCATGATGGATGGAATAACAATCGTCTCTTTAATCTCTTCCTTCTATTTGATTTCAGATTTCGGGAAATTCAATCCAAATTAAAACCTCTCTTTCTCTACCTTTTATTATTTGGGTTGGTTTCTAGCTCATAAATCTCGGCCATGAATAGAACCCATATGGGCAAGTTGCTGCCCATTATTTACTCAACTCAATTTAAGCAATGTTAGAAAATTTGTCTTGCACAATTTAAATTTTACTTTTAAATTAGTTTTGCACAAGTCATTATTTACTCGTACTCGAGTTAGCACCATATATTTATATTTGTGGACTAAGCTCGCATTCAAGCTTTTGTCTTATAGTATATTGATCTAGGCAAAAGGAATAGTTGGTGGTTTCCTCCGTCAAGGCAAAAGGAAGCCTTTTTTGAACATTGATTTTTTATTCAATCACGAAACTAATTTTACGATAATGTACACTCCAAATTGATTATTCATTCGTCGAGTTGATTTTATTGGTTATTAAAAACCAACTGAATGGGATTAATATATGTAAAAGATTTGATTTGGTAAATTCTGATTGAGGACTATCATATCACGCTAGATAACTTTTGGTTTTGTACCTTCTATAGTTGATCAATATAAAATTTCATTTTGAGTCATCGCTTGTTAGTGTAAATCTTGCACAAGAACCGCTCTATGAGTTTATTGGATTGATTCTATTGTGTCAATTTCATCCTTGAACCATCTTAGTGTTATATTGAGAGATGTTCTAAGGTAATCGTCTTAGATGTTATTAATAAATTTTACTATTTAATTATACATTCTTTATGTATGTGATTGGATCTTAAACTCATTTACTGAAGTCTACAATATGATACATAACATACGAGAAATTATGATTGGATCACAATTAGTGGATATCTCATCATGTGAAATTATGTAAATATTGAAACTATTCTTAGTCGATGAATTGATGAGAATAGACATCATCAATTCTGTGAGACTAATACATATTATGCTCCTTGATTTATTCAAGCATTTGTTACTCAGTGAATAGAAGCATAAAGATATTGAGAGTAAATATATAGATGCAAGTTAGGGTAACTAATTTATTAGAGTGACCTGCTATGAAACTTCATATGGTTTTTTATGTCAATAAAGATTTCATTGCAGTTTGAGTGCAAACTTCCTTAGACTTAAGGTATTTAAGTCATTTTGGTCATAACGACTTATACTTTGACTGCTTCTCAATCATCTCCATAGGAGGTGTTATTCTAGATTGATTGAGTATAAGTCAAAGTGATCGAAGATGTTTGAATAGCCCATAAGGGATTCACCACTCCTGTTAAAAAAGATGTATACTCTAAGTCTCTTGCTAGGATTGTTGCTCAGAAATCTTTGACCAAAATACACATGTCAAGAAGATGGTCTTCTTGGATATATATAGGGAGTAACTTAAATCCACAGGACAAGGAACTAACTTGGACTAAGTGTGACGTAGTTAGCCTAGTGGGGACAAACACATAGACCATGTCCTGAACTAAATAGATATAAGATGAGTGAAAGAACAAGGGCACAAACAACTATAGTTCCTGAAGGGTTCATAACTTTTCTAAAGTTGACTTGGATTGTCTGTTCAATTAAGGGTCGTGATGTACTACTAGGTGTCACTCATGATCTATCAATAATTAATAATTAATTATGAATGACCAATATAATCGAGAACCTATTGGGTCACACGCATAATGGTGTCTCAAGAGACGTAAAATAAGTTAGAGAATAAGATTCTAAAAAATAGAGTATGTATGGTTGGACCAGACTAAAAGGAGCATGAAATGAGGGCTACAAAACCTCTCACGGTTGTGTCAACACTTATCATGACCGTGTCACACTCCGTGGTAATGAAGTGGACCATACAGAACCTAACACAGCTATGTCAGAGCTTGGCATGGTCGTGTCACACGTAAATGAGTCTAAACGAACTATACAGAGCCCAACATAATCATGTGAGACTCTGACCCCAAAGATACAGGCGTGTTTGGTCGAAATGGCCAGGCATCTGGCCATGCCAGAGGACAACATAGCTAGGCTAGAGGGCAACATGGTTAGATCGTGTTGCTTGGCACAACCATGCCAGGTAACATGGCCAGGCCGTGTTACCTGGCACGGCCGTGCCAGGCAACATGGCTAGGCCATTTGCCTAACAAAGGAGGCTTCTTTTTGGGCTTTGCGAGTTAGGTAGTTTTGTTAGGTTTATATGATAAAGTTGGCAAGTATTAATACTCTATTAATGCCCTACAATGAGAAAAATATAAATAAGTCTCATCTTGGTTACCTAGTAAGGATCTTGGATGTTTAAAACTCCAAGGTTTCATGCTATTTCTTCCTCTTTTCATCGCTTCTTCTCCCTGCTCGGCTAGCACTGATCGGAGAGAAAGACTTATGGCCTTTGGAAGGTTATCTCATGAAGATCTAGCTTGGATACTGATAGAGGCAAGACTTACTAGTCTTGCTCGTGGTTTCTACATATTCGAAAGAATTTCAAAGGTATGAAATCTACACTTTCTTTTATTTATTTTGTGTGATTATGTCAAAAATAAGAGATTTCGACAAACGGATCTTCAGAATAAATACAAATATTTTATTTTTCTGTTGTGCTTGCATCTCGGTGAATCCAACACTTAGTTTCTTAAGTGCTTTGAAATTATGGGATCAAAGTTTGCACAAATAGGTGATCTCCTACAAAAGAGTATCCTATTATACTCTCTTGTATCTCGGGTTGTACAAGATAAAAAATCATTACAAGTTTAATGTTTAACCTTCACATTGCTAGTTTTCCACCTCTTTTTCTTAGGATGTGTTTGGAGTTTGTGAGTTAAATAGGCAAGTTGTCTCTTTTGAAGCATGATCATAGGATCCCCAATCAACACATCTTGATTCTATAATGCAAGTTTCAACCACTTTCCCTTGGCACGTTGTGCACTTGTTCTCTATGTAAATATTTCGTAAGATTTAAGAAAGTCACCATTGATTTTACGTAGAAACTAACGAATACACCATTAAATATAATTTTTTTAATGGTATTATCTTTGATACATATACAGAGATTTAGATTACGTTCTGTTTATTTAGGAGGAAGGAAATTCTTTTATTTATTTAATGGACAAATAGATTTAAGATTTTATTAGTCGATGAATTCTTTTTATTTCTTTAGTTATATTTTTTTCCGTTCAAATCAGATGAAAAAATTTTCTCTTCTTTTAAATTTTTTCAGTTGATAAAAATTTACTCATATGACTTATCACCAATTGTCAGTCACGGTTATTGACCACCGCCATCATCATTCGCTTGTCGCCACCGATCACCTACCATCGACCACCACCATTGTCACCCACCTATCGACCGTCGCCGTTGCCCGCCCATCGATCACCGCCACCACTCGCTGCCACCTCATTAGGTGACAGTGGTTGAAGGCCAACAACGATCACCACCTTGATCAGCGCAGTCACAGGTGAGCAATTTTTTTTTATTTTTTTCTTTCACTTATTCTCTTTCCTTCATTTTTTTTATTTATTTGAAATTTTTTTCTATTCATTAAGAATATCTTTATTTTCTCTTTCCTTTCTCTTATCTTTTTATAGAGATTTTTTTTATAGAAAAAGCTTTTTCTTCCATAATCTATCTTTCAAAGTAAATGAAAGCTAAGCTTTAGTAGAAAAGGACGATAAGTAATTTATCCACCTGCATAATATCTATCGAGTATTCTTCCATTCGACGCACAAATATCTATGCTCATGGTTTCGCCTAACAAAGGAAATAATTTATATGATTCTATCGTTGACAAAGAAAGTATTTAAATGACTTCATTACTAACGAAGGATATACAGAGGTGGCTTCATCCCTAACGGATGAAATATTTAAGCAATTCCATTTTATAGACGAAATATGTAGATGACTTCTTTTCTAACGGAGGAAATATTGAGTCATCTCTGATGAAATAAATATTTAAGCGTCTTCATCCCCGATGGAAGAAATATCGAGGTGATTTCATCCCTAACGAAGGAAACATTTAGACATATCCATGTCCGACGGAAGAAGAGTTTCAAGGCCATTTTGTCCTTGTCAAAGAAAACATTCAGGCAACTCAATTTTTGGCAAAGAAAATATTTAGGCAATCGTATTTGAGAAAGAGAAATTTAGATGATAATTTTATTGGAGATGACTCTTCCCGAGAAAGGGAAACATATTCTAACTCCGGATTGAGTTACGTCAGGAGAGAATGACTTGATCGCATAGTGTAATATCCGTGAAGTCGAGGAAAATAATGAATTCAATTCTATGACTCACAAATACTCGGTGGACTCGAAGAGAGTATAATAAATTTCCCAAATGCTTGTTGAATTGGAGAGAAAGTGATTGACTCAATTTTAGAGTTTTGAATATAAGGGAAAATAACTCTAAGGCTAGACTAGATATCAAATGCGAACAATAAGTCAATTCCACGAGAAGAATAAAAATAGTGGCGATCCGAAGAGCTTTAGTATTTTTTTTCTCTGTTGAGTTGTTCTATACTGGCTTGATACTCTTTTTTTTTAGCTGAACTATTTGTGTTAGCTTGATATTTTTTCCTTTTGTTGAACTGTTTTATCTCAGTTTGATGTTCTTTTTTTATGTCAGTCTTTCTCTCATTGATTTAATTTTTTTTACTGTATGATGAAATTATGACAGTAACAATGGCTATCCCAAGAGCAAGGGTTATATATATATATATATATAAACTGATCAATGAAAATGAAAAATTCGACACTGATAATAGATATTTTATATTTTATATTATTATTTATATTCTATATAATAATAAATTTAAATAAATTATTAAATTAATATATATATAGCATTGATATTTTATACACCTGACCATGCGCGACAGCATCCCAGTTGTCCGATCAATCGCGATTGTACAGTGTTTTCGTCGCGATAATTTATTCTTCGGTGAACACTATAGCTACCTCGTGAACTCATCGGGGTCGTCAATACTGACCGGCATATCAGATTTTGATCGAAATTCAGTTGAAATTCGACTGAATTGCGACCATCAGCGTTGCAGCCGCTAGCGGTTACAATCGAGGACGAATCTGATTGGAATCTAGTTGAAATTTGGCCGCAATCTGATCAAAATCTGGCCATGATCCGGTTGAAATCTGACCGCGATCTGGACAAAACTAGAGTCCGACAGGATTGTAGCCGGATTCTGATCGAATTACGATCTGAATCGGCCGTGATTGTGGTTGCCAGTGGCCGCAGTGCTGACAGCCGCAATTCGGCTATTTTTCAGTCGAATTTCGGTCAAAATTTGGTCCGATTATGTCATCGAATGAAATGCGGTCGGATTCAAGTCAGAATCTAGCCGAACGACTGCGTCGATAGTGAGGAGGTCACGGCGATAAGCTACTATGCATTCCTCGTTGCACGGGGGTGCACAAATATATATATATACCCTCTAGTCAAAAGTCAGGGCTACCTGAGAGGAGTAAACTGTACAAGTCCCTCTAGCTGAGAGTAAGAGTTACCCTGGAGGAGCAGAAGGTATAAGTTCCTCTAATTGGGAGTGAAGGTAACCCGAGAAGAGCAGCAGACATAAGTTCCTCTAGTCAGGAGTACCTGGGAAGAGCAGAAGGTATGAGTTTCACTAGTCAGGAGTGAAGGCTACCCGGGAGGAGTAGAGGGTATAAATCCCTCTAGTCGGGAGTAAGGGTTATCTGGGAGGAGCAGAAAGTATAAAATCCCTCTAGTCGGGAGTGAAGGTTACCTGGGAAGGATATTTAGTCGGGGAGGGAGGCTACCCTGTAGGAGTAGAGGGTTCAAGACTTTCCACCCATAAGTGAAGGCTACTGGGGAGGTATACTAGGCTTGAACGCATCAACCCCAGAGAAAGAAACATATGGGGCCTATAGCCCTAGTTCGGGGAAGAAACTGTCTTTATTCTTGTGGTCCTTCCCCACTACCTTTACAAGTAACAACCTCGGCCAATGGTGACGCACCACATGAAGATTTCTGGTAGAGGATGTTCCCTAATGACATCCCAAGAAACGTCGACAGAATGCATGACGAGGAGGGGGAAAAAACCTTAGAAATGCTATAAGGAGACAGATCGAGATTAAGAAGGGAGTTTGGACACTTAGAAACGAAAAAATGCAACTTATTATTTCTCTTTTTCCTTATATACCTGTCTAACTTAAGCATCGGAGGGCAATTAGCTGGATCACCGGCGATCAACTGACGTGTGTTGATCTTGACGAGTTCTGGGTGAGAATACTGTTGTAGTTGTGTGAACCCACCTTCTTCCTAAAAAACTCGGTGTGAAGAACCACTAGAAGACGACCGCATCTCATATATATGATCTCATACACAATTCATCTGTAAGCACTAACATTATCCATCGTTCGATACACTAAGGTTCAAAGATTGAGCTATAGTGCTTACCCGATAGGACGGTGGATAATGGAGGTGATCATGAGTGCTCACGTAAAAGTTGTATAGAAGATCATTTATATATATGGGTGTGTGTGTGCGCGCGCTATCATACGCAACTTATCTGTGAGCACCCATTAGCAGCTTCATTATCCATCACTCATTCTCTTAGAGTTCAAGAATTGGACTATAGTGCTCACCCGATCGGACGGTGGATGATGAAAATACTCGTGGATAACTTGTATGTATGTATGTATATATATATCTATATATGTGTGTGTGTGCGCGCGCGCATGACTATGAGCACCGCGAGAAATGCACAATGATCTTCTCCTGTAACTCGCTACTACTGTCATTCCCTTGTCGGATTCCGATAGGAATTGCGATTGGAATTCGACTACCATCGGACTCTAGCTCGACGGTGGCTGAATTCCGACCGCAATTCGATCAAATTCCAGTCAAATCACGATTGAAATCTAGTCGACATCAAGTCAGACTCCGATTTTAGCCCGACAGTGGTTGCATTCCAGCCATAATTCAACTGAAATCTGGCCGCCAATGGTTGCGGCACTGGCGACTGCGATTTCATCAATTTTTAGCCGATTTTATAAAAAATCGGAGTCCAATAATAATAAAGATGTTCACAAGTGCCTATGAATAAATTATATCAATATATATATATATATATATATGGTAATGTTCTCCTGCGTGCCTTCTCCCGCACGACCTATGAGCGTCGTCGCTGTCACCGCCGTCGTCGTCGGAATTCGTCGTCGTCGAAGCCAAACTATAACCCAATAGGGCCGGTGAACCCTAGGGGGTCGGCACCGGAGGGATCCCAGCCGAAT
>JBAMHZ010299938.1:0-13116 GCA_037177395.1 Alpinia galanga | reverse complement strand
AAATTGCTCTAAGTTTAATTTCAACTAAAGCATCTTTAATATAGTTTTAATTAAAATAACATCATTTTAGAGTTACTTCGTACCAAATAATTCTAAATTGATTCTGTTTATACAAAACAATTTTCAAAATAAAAGTAAAAAAGGTATTTTATATAATTGGTTTCATTCTTTTATGTAAAAAGAAAAATAAAATAAATAAATCACGAGTAATACTTTCTACTCAACTAACAATTAATATAGTAGGAGAAAAGATATTCAAAAAAGACTTATAATTTTCATTTTCAAAAATTAATTCTTATTTTCTTATACAAATTTATCCTCGTGCTAGACATCACTGTGGGGGCAATCAGTCTCATTCTCAATTATTATTATAATTGGTTAATAAATTGGCAAACTACGTGATAAACTTGTATTAACATTTGAAGTGGCAAAAATGATTAAATGAAGTCGTTATCAAAGAAAACACTTTCAAAGAAAATTAAATTAATACAGAAGATTTGCATCGCAGCTCGTTAATGCACTCACTACAATTAGATACCTGCTGTATGATTGTGGGACCCTAAGGATAACCCAATGGTGAACCGGGTGGGATGTAGGTAACTAGGGAGAAAATAAAAGGGCATGAAATAAAATGTCGTGGGCGTGTCCTTGGCATCCACTCCGCATGAAAGCCGAAGCAGAGACGGGCAGCGGAGAAGGGTGGTCGAGGAGGAGGAGAAAGGTGCCATTTTTCGTCCTTTTTCTGCGATTTATCGGGCGCCGTATTGGTTTCAGTTTCCGTGATTTCGGTCAGGGGATCGATCCGATTCAACAAGGAAGTTTCCTGAAACGCGGTGGAGGATCACGTGTGGCCGTCGATCACTGTCACCCCAATTCGTCTTCCCGGTGTCCTTCAAGAGGTAGAGTGGGTCGCAGTGTCGCCGTCAATTCCTTGGGGCGCGGATCCTCTCCGATTTCGGTTTTTTCGGGGGTCTTGTTCTTCCGCTGGTTGATTTCTTTGCTTCTTCGGGTGATTTTCCCCAAGGAAATTGATATATAATTCTTGTATTTCTTGTTGCAGATATAGTTTTCTAAGGGGTTGGTTTGAGTTCTTCGTTTTTTGTCGAGAAGTGCTGTCTGATGGGTTCGCGTGATTTTGTTAGGGTTTTGAATCGAATGAAGAGTGATGGATTTGGGAGCCCAAAGGATGTATCACCGAGCAGTGAGTTAGAGCGTTGTTATTAATTCTCCATAAGATAAGAAGAAGGCTTCTTGAGGGGGAGTCTGGGTTTCCTTCTTGATTTGGACATGGTTTGTTTTGTCGTAATCAGTTCATCGGGCACTCCACTGAGTGGTCTAAAGTTTCTTCTGTGAAAAATCTGAATCAGAGTTGGTCGGTTAACGTGACTTTTCAATCATTTCAGATAGCAACAAATGAACAAACCAGAATGAGAGGGCTAGAAAGGCCCATCGTCTATGGAACCCGTGGGAAAGAGGTTCCCTGATCTGTTCAAATTAGTTAAGTCCTGGATTACTTGGAAGACTGAACCTGATTCAATTTCAAGGGCCTTTTGGATGCCTGATGATAGTTGTATGGTATGTTATGAATGTGATTCACAATTTACAGTTTTCAATCGCAGACACCATTGTCGGAAGTGCGGGCGCATTTTCTGTGCTAAGTGCACCTCAAATTTTATCCCTGTAAATTCTTACGAGTCAGAGAGTCTCCATCAGGAAGGGGAGTTGATTCGCGTGTGCAACTTTTGTTTCAAGCAGCAGGAGGATGTGACAACTGCAAGATATGAACCAGAACCATCAAGTCCTATTCTTAGTCCTTCCCTTTCAAATGCAAGTTATGATAGCACAAAGTCCAGTGGTGCCGGTAATGGTAGCCTGTCAACAGCAGTTTCTTACACATACTCTGGTGGAACTTTCCAGCAACCATCCTATGTTCCTGCTCCGAGTCCCAGCCAATCTGTCCAGTTGGAAAATTGCTTTGACAAACAAGACTTGCTGATAGAAGAGGGTTGCATGGATTCCTTGGTGGATAAAGGTGACCATTCACCTACTCGATTCAAGCTTTGTTTAAACAGGTGGCTTTATCTTTCTAATATCATTCTCTCTACACCAGCATACTATTTGCTTGAAAGTGGAATTGATGATCACTAATAATAATCATGTATAACCATATGACAACTTTCTGTTTATGTCATTGTATACCATAAAAACCTCATCTCATTTGATGGTTATTGGCCTTAGTGCTCTATTATATTCTACGATGGCTGCATCTTAACCCATTAGATTAGAGCAGGTTGCCTAAATGTTCATCCAATGTCTAACCTATACAACTCAGTTCAAAGATGAATTAAATTGGACAAATACGTGCATTAATATCTGAAAGGGTCACCGTGCTGGTTTTTCAATGCCTTTTCAACTTGGAGGAATTGGCTGAAATTCATCATTTCTGAAATAGTCAGAGAAGGGAGACATGCCACTTCTGTTATTAAATTTTTATTTAATCATACCTAACTCATACAAATTGGCATGTAGATGAGTTAAACTTGCAGCACGTTTAACAAAGTAATGCTATTAGAAAGAGGCCATCTTATTGCTTTGTGCTTGTTTAACTTGGTGAACTGAAATGAACTTCATTATTTTGAGGGAAAACGTTGTGGTGTATGTATCTATATCTATCTATCTATCTATATATATATATATATATATGAAGTCTAAATTAAGTTAAGCATTCCTTTATTCTTTCATTTCTCTGTTAAAATAATACCTAAATTTTGGAATGGATGTGTTAATGGTGTCCAGTACTTAAGGTTTTACCTTAGCTCTTGCATTGTCGTTTTGATGATTCCACTTATTTATATCAACTTAAAATATTTGTTAATTAATTAATGTTGTTAATTGATTAATGTGGATTTTAATTGAGGAATTATCCATATATCTATCTTTGAGTCTGCTTTTCATGAACACATTGATTTTGTTCTAAAAAGAAAAGAAAATCTTAGATCAAATTAAACTATTACTAAATAATTATTAGAAGGTGTGCTTTAATTATTATCAATAATAATATTAAATATTTATTGTATTCAATAATTATATAGAGATATAATACAAATACTATTAAAAATCATTTGCAAAATTGTAGTGATTGTGCCATATAAAATTGTTTTGCAAATTCACATCTCTTATTACTAAAAAATGTCCTTGTTTAAATTTTTATATATTGATTCTAAATTTTGGTTTTCTTGTTCCTAAAGAAATTCTGTATGTAAAAAATCATTTTGAAAAATAGAATTGTCTATGTTTTCCTCATCTTCATCATTATATCATTTTTGCTTCTCCCTGAAATTATATGGTGTTCTTATTTATTGGAGACTCTCTATGTTAAAAGTTGATTCAGAGAATTAAACTAAAAATTCATAGTTTCCCTCTGGTTATAGGAGTGATGATGACGAAGATGATTTTGGAACATGTCAGTGGGATTCAGAAGAACAAAGGTACATCAACTCTGATGATTTTTATGGGCCACTTGAATTTGAAGAATCTGTGAAGGGATGTGGATCACATAAAGCACATCCTGCTGAAGGAGATATTGACACTCAACAAATCAGCACTCCATTGCGTGACAACAGAAATTACCACACTCATTTAAGCACTGATAAGGTAGAAGAACATTGTAGTGTAAATAATGTTGAATGTGATACTTCATCTTCCATATTTGGCGTGGACACTACTGATGCAGAACCTATGGATTTTGAGAACAATAAACAATTTTGGCTCCCTCCGGAGCCTGAAGATGAAGAAGATGAGAAAGAAGCTGTTTTCTTTGAAGATGAAGAAGATGATGCTACAGGAGAATGGCGCTATATGCGTCCATTGAATAGCTTTGGAAGCTTTGAGCACAGAAATCGAGACCGATCAATTGAGGAACATAAGAATGCCATGAAAAATGTTGTTGAAGGTCACTTTAGGGCTTTAGTGGCTCAACTTCTTCAAGTTGAAAATTTACCTATTTCTGAAGACGGCAAGGAGAGCTGGCTAGATATACTAACCTCTTTGTCATGGGAAGCAGCCACACTTCTTAAACCAGACACTAGCAGTGGTGGAGGAATGGACCCTGGATTATATGTCAAGATTAAGTGTCTGGCTTGCGGGCATCGCGGTGATAGGTAAGCCAATGTTTAATGTTCTTAAATGCTGAATAGACCTTTAGGGATCATTTGGTATGGAGGTTAAAGTACCCAGCAATATCATTCCTGCAAAAAGTTGTTTATTGAAATGTTATGTCTTTCAAAAAATTTCCTGGAAGATAAATAAAATACACAAAAACTAAACTTTGGACAACTTAAAATATTTAAGTAGACAACAACTAATTAAGAAAACTGTAACTAGTTAAATTACTACCAGTACTTCTAACTGCTGGTATACAGAAGTGCATTAAGAAATAGTCAAGCACTTAAAAAACGTTAATATCTTAAAAACACATTTCAGTAAAACATTGTAACAATTCTTGCTATGACAAATAACCAAACAGAATTTTATAAAACTGATGATGTATGAAACTGCAAAAACAAAAAATGAGAATAACCTAAGTTTGTCAAAACCCAACACACGGGACTAGAGGCCAATTATCCTGGTCAGGTTTTTCATTCCCATCCAAAATTCCATTGCATGGGAACTAATTCCCACCCCATCAAATCCCATTACAGTGATATACGGAACATGTTTTTATGAACATTCTCACCAATTCCCATGCCATGAGAAGTAATATGCTACAAGCCAATTGAATACTTCGCCATGAGAAGTCTTTTTAGTTTTTAGTTGACTTTACTGATAGTTACTAATGACCCTTCCCCGATGGAGCATACCCCTCATAATAATGGAATAATGTTGTTGCAGGATTAAGTATCATGATTTGGTTGGTTTGTCTCTGGACGTTCCTTAATTCTTAACATAATTTTCCCCCTTGTTTTCTTTTAGTATGGTGGTGAAAGGAGTTGTGTGCAAGAAGAATGTGGCCAACCGACGTATGCTTTCAAAGATTGAGAAAGCCCGCTTTCTAATCCTTGGTGGAGCTCTTGAATACCAGCGAGTATCGAATTTGCTTTCAAGTATTGATACTCTGTTGCAGCAGGTTTGTTTTGCCCTTATTTTTTACTAACATGTTTCATAGAGATGCTTCACTAGTATTTCATATATCATGATGTTTTATTCAGGAAATGGATCACTTGAAGATGGCAATTGCAAAGATCGATTCTAACCACCCCAATGTTCTTTTGGTAGAGAAAACAGTTTCTCGTTGTGCTCAAGATTATCTTCTTGCTAAAAACATTTCGCTTGTTTTGAATGTAAAAAAGCCACTTCTAGAGCGCATAGCACGCTGCACTGGCGCTGAGATTGTCCCTTCAATTGACCATCTTTCATCTCCTAAACTGGGGCATTGTGAGCTGTTTCATGTAGAGAAATTTGTTGAAGAACATGGCATTGCCTGCCAAGATGGAAAAAAACTCATAAAAACATTGATGTTTTTTAGGGGATGCCCCAAACCCTTGGGTTGTACTGTAAGTGCTCAAATCTCACTGTTTTATTAGTTACTTCTTGCTATGAAATCCTCAAACATTAGTTTAGACATTTGTATTTGGTAAACTCAAGATATTTCATTATGAAATCGATTTCAGTAAAAGATTCATTTTCTCAGGAACTGATTTTAATTGTACTTTAATTCTGGCCCTACACTTTTTTTTTTTAAATTGAAGTTTACTTCTTCAAGTTTTTTTTTTAATGTTTCTGAAGATGGCTACATCGATGTTGATGCTTCTGCTCATTGGAATTTATAAGTACACCAAGGTCCACAGATTTATCTAAATACCCTTTTTGATTTACAGATTTTGCTTAAGGGTGCCTGTAGCAATGAGCTGAAGAAAGTCAAGCATGTTCTTCAATATGGAGTATTTGCTGCATATCATTTGGCTTTGGAAACGTCTTTTCTTGCTGATGAGGGGGCCTCTCTTCCAGAACTTCCATTGAAGTCTCCCATAACTGTTGCACTTCCAGATAAACCTTCTATGGTAAACCGATCTATATCCACAATTCCTGGCTTCACAATATCTCCGGTGGATAAGTCACAATTTAGTAGTGTCGTGCGAACTTCTGGTAAATCAGATCCCAATTTAGGACCAGATACTGGATCAGCTTTACCACTTTCTTATGAAGATAATACTTCTCAGACCCTTTTATCTCTCCCTGACTCTGATAGTACAGGTGTTAATATGCACGATCTTTCGGTTGATAAAGGCAACCAACTGAATAATGTGGGGGAACAATGTCTGGCCCCTTTTGTTTCTTTGTCTCACTCAGTTGCAGCTCCAAGCTATTCCCCTGGTCATTCTGCATGTCATACTGGAGAAGAAATTATGTCAGGCTTTTTAAGGGGTAATCAACCTGGATGCATAGAAGCTTGTAAAGAAACAAGTATCAGTCATCAAGTTCAAACATCCAACTTTCATGAAAATAGAGGAGTCTTTGTGGATGGTAGGGGGTCAGACTGTGATGTGCAAAGAGATGACTTAATATCTGTAAAATTACATCGAGATAATCCAAGGAATGATGACCTTGTTACAAAGGAAGAATTCCCGCCATCTCCATCAGATCATCAGAGCATTTTGGTTTCTCTATCTTCCCGCTGTGTTTGGAAAGGTACTGTTTGTGAGCGTGCACATCTATTCCGCTTCAAATATTATGGCAGTTTTGACAGACCTCTTGGGAGATACTTACGGGACCACCTATTTAATCAGGTTTTTATGTCTTTTAATTTTATTTTATTTCCTGTACAAGTGTGTATCTAAAGTGATATATAAAGAAGCTTTCTACTCTAAAAATGTATTCTACAGAGTTATAAGTGTCGTACTTGTGAGATGTCATCAGAAGCTCATATATATTGTTATACACATCGCCAAGGCAGCCTGACAATATCTGTTAAGAAGCTTGAAGAATTTGTTTTACCGGGAGCACATGATGGCAAGATATGGATGTGGCACAGGTGCCTGTGCTGCCCTCGAGCTAATGGACTACCACCTGCAACTCCAAGAATTGTAATGTCTGATGCTGCTTGGGGTTTGTCATTTGGTAAATTTTTAGAGCTTAGCTTTTCAAATCATGCTGCTGCAAGTAGAGTAGCTAGCTGTGGACATTCACTACACAGGGATTGTCTACGTTTTTATGGGTAATTTTCTGTTACCGTTATTTCTTTTGGCACTTTATAAAGTAATTTGTATTTTTCTTGTTCATTGATCTTTGTCTGAACATGAGTAGATATGGGGAAATGGTTGCTTGCTTCAAATATGCACCAATAAATATACACTCTGTCTATCTGCCACCTTCAATATTGGATTTTAACTACCAGCATCAAGATTGGGTACAAGAAGAAACAGATAAGGTCTCATTGGACTAAGTTTGATCAGTGCAGATTTACTTGGCACTCTTGGAAGTTAATTGTTTTGATTTAATTTGACAGCTAAGTAATATTGCACTTGATCTCTTCGCTCAAGTACAAAAGTCACTGCACCAACTTGCAGAGAAAATCTCTAACGCTGGTTCTCATGATGTAAACATGAAAGTCCTCGAAGGTATTTTGCTCAAAGAGACAGCAGAATTTGAGGTGTGGAACATAAATACATGCCTTTTATATTATTTTCCATGTCTTCATGAAATGATGGTCTTCTCATATCAATGAGGATATCTTCTACTTTACCGGTTTCAGGAATCTGTTCAGGCAGTAACTAAAAAGGAGGAGACAGATCTGCAGCCATTTGTTGATATTCTTGAAGTTAATAAGTTGCAAAGGAAATTGCTGTTCCAGTCCTATGTATGGGATAAACAAATAAAATTTGCTGCTGATGCATGTACTAAAGGTTTGCCAACTAGGAATAAAGAGGAACTAGCTACTAGGGTTGGAAGGAGCTTCACGAATTCAGACTCATCAGTTTCTGTAGCTTCTGCTGGACCCCATAATGGGAGTAGGAGTAAAGATGAAGATGATCGATATAAGCAACCTTCAGATCAGCAAAAACTAGATTTAGAACATGAGAGCACCAAAGTCCTCTCTACTAGCACAACTGCAAGCAATCAGACTGATTTCGTGGAATCGCATGATGGTCCACATAAGGTTGTTTCTGTGGGGCAATACCCAATCATGGATGAGCTCTCTAACACCTTGGATGCAAAATGGATAGGTGAAAATGGTCATACTTTAGTTAATGCAAGCAAATTGAACCCATCAGGTCTAGACGATACAACTCATATAATTTCATCTGATAATGTTGAAGAAATCTCTCACATCGATTCAAATTCAACATCTACAAATACTTCTAGATCATGTGAACAAATTGAAGATGTATCTATTTTTATCAAGACGTCTGTATCTGACCTCTATGCTTCTCTCAACAAGGATATTGATGGTTTCCTTAGTGTGTATCATCCTGAAAGTATACATGTATTTAAGGAGTTATTGCAGAAGGGCTGGGGAAGGCTGTTTCTTCCCCTTGGTGTTAATGATACTGCCATTCCAATTTATGATGATGAACCAACGAGTGTCATTGCTTATGCTCTTGTTTGCACTGATTATCACTCTCAAATATCTGATGAGCCTGAGAAGTTAAGAGATGGTAGGGAATCTCCACTTTCTTTGACCATCCAGAATTATGGAAACTCTTTCATATTTCAGTCATTTGATGATATTCCTTTTGAAAGTTTCAAAAGTCTCGGGTCCATTGATGATAGCGCTTCATCCATCCCTGGTAACAAGAATCCCCTGACCATAGATCCACTTGCATCCACTAAATCAATGCATGTTAGAGTCTCTTTCCTAACAAGGTATAGTGTGACTTGCTACTATGCAAAACATTTTGAAGCATTAAGGAGAACTTGCTGTCCATCTGAACTTGACTTTATAAGGTCTCTTAGTCGTTGCAAAAAATGGGGTGCACAAGGTGGGAAGAGCAATGTCTTTTTTGCAAAGTCTCTGGATGATAGGTTCATTGTAAAGCAGGTTATCAAGACTGAGTTAGAATCATTTATTAAATTTGCTCCGGAGTATTTCAAGTATCTAATGGAATCCATAAGCACTGGGAGTCCAACATGTTTGGCAAAGATTCTCGGCATTTACCAGGTTTCTGACACTGTTCAACTTTTTCATGTTTGATTTTCCATATCATCTTGGTGAAACTAATGTTGGTGCATTAACCAAATATCCCAATCTGACTAAATTCTTCCCTCTCATATTTTGTCAATTGCTTTGGGTACCAAAATGTCTCTTCACTAAATTTATTACTCTTAACCATTGACATTGCACCTCTTGAAACAAGGATAAACTGAAAGCACCAACTTTGCTCTTATTAATCTGAAGTAAAGGTTCATCCTTATTATTTTCTATGGCGACAAGAACATTTTCTTGTTTGTTACCAACCTCTAGTTCAGTCCTTTTCAAAAGGTTATTTAATTAACTTAAAGAAATATGTTTCTGTCAGGTGGCTATCTTACCACCAATCCTGATGCATCTTTTCCTAGTTTATGTTCCATTCCATGTGCAAGCTCTACTTTATCCTTTTCTGAAACAAAATTGTTTTATATACATATATATATATATATATATATATATTGTAATATAGGTCATAATCAAAAGCTCGAAAGGTGGAAAAGAATCGAAGATGGATGTTCTGGTAATGGAGAACCTTTTATTTGGAAGGAGTGTTAAGTGGTTGTATGACCTTAAAGGATCTTCAAGATCTCGATATAATGCAGATTCAAGTGGTAACAACAAGGTGCTTCTTGATCAAAATTTAATCGAGGCAATGCCTACTTCTCCAATTTTTGTTGGAAACAAAGCAAAGAGACTTCTTGAAAGAGCTGTGTGGAATGACACAGCCTTTCTTGCGGTAAGTGAACTGTTTTGATAGGCCTGCTCCTTACATTACAATTGTCTGTCACATAACTCTTTTATATATCCTCCCGGAAACATGTTCTTTATATTTGCACGACAATATGGTAATGCACCTCTTTCTGCAAATTTTTGGAATTATGTAATGTAAATCTTATATTTACTTGGATAGGGATCAAAACTGAGAAAGTAAATGATGATGGAATGATTAATTTAACCTGATAATAAGTTCCCACATATATATGAATTCTTTCCACTGGAAGCATTTACCATTTGGAGGAAGCCTAAGTTCAAATTATCTTTTCAGTTTTCTCTGAATCCAAAAGCAAATTGTACTATAAAATTTTGTTTCCATCCCAATCCCATAAAATGCAATTCTTATGAGCACAACAAATGCACATTGTCTAATCACTCCTATTGCAAGCCATTCCTCTTCAACTTAAAATTACCAATTAACACAACTGAAATTTATAATTCCACAAAGAATTGCAAGAACAAAGATAAGGTTTCTATCTTGTGCAAGTTTAAATTGGCATCAAAGATATGTGGAAATCATCATCAGTGAAATTTGTTTCTTTATTTTGTAGCTGTGCTCATGGTCTCCTTGCTATTGAGTTTATGAATTCCATACATGAATCTAAACTGCACAATGGGAATTTTGAGTTTTCATCTACTGACTTTTTTTTTTTCCCATTGCACATTCACATATGTTATGCCCATTGAAAGTGTGAGGGGTAGGAGAATCCTAATTATGCAGTATTTTTCTTAACTGAGAATTGTGATATTTGTTTATCTAGTAATAATAATAATGTGATTAAACTGCTAACAAAGAATGTTCTTTCTAACTGCGTTTTTAACCATTTCTGTTTCTATAACTTCTTTTTGACAATTTTCTTGTTTTCTCATAGTCCGTTGATGTGATGGATTACTCTTTGCTCGTGGGGGTTGATGAGAACAAGCAGGAGCTGGTTCTTGGTATCATTGATTTCATGCGGCAATACACATGGGACAAGCATCTCGAGACATGGGTGAAAGCCTCAGGAATTCTGGGAGGACCCAAAGACGCATCTCCCACCGTGATTTCACCCAAACAATACAAAAAACGATTCAGGAAAGCAATGTCAGCATACTTCATTGTGGTTCCGGATCAATGGTCACCACCTACGATTATACCAAGCCAATCGCAATCTGACCTTTGCCAAGACGATCTACTAGCTGCCTCTCCAAATTAATAAATGTCAGCCTCAACTTATTTTTAAGGTTTGAAATGGCTACATCCTACCGCAATACCATGGCGGCTGCAGTCGGATCGTTCTTTGCCAAGTGACCATTCTTGGGCACTCTCCAGAACCATAAACATGATGTTCATATGAATGTCATTGAGATGTATAGTGGGTGATTGCCCACATTTTTGTGTCATTTTACACCAAAGCCCACCGCATAAAATCTCATATATATAGTATGTTAGATTTCTGCCTCATATTTGTTGTTTTCTCAACATATGCCCCATTTATTTGTCAAAGATATGCAACATGGATGTTGCTCTCAAGATCCATAAACATACTGTTTGTCTACAATTTATTTGTTTTTGTGTCGTCCATGAACTTGGTTGTTGTATGGGAAATGTGTGTGATGCAAGTAGCAACTTTAGAATATGTACATTTCAATCACAATAAATCTGATTACATGGTATCTCTTGTGGTTATGTTTTTTTGAGTTCTTCCACTTGTTGGGGTTATGTCGTCTTGTTTCTCTGAAGTTTTATCTCATAATGCAAACCTCCTTAACGGAACCCTAATTTCTCCTCGTGTAGTGCCCCTCTGAATCATTGGGGAAGTTGGTACAATTTCATTTACTCAGGCTCACGCTCACCTCCTTTCCCTCTTATTCTTTCTCATTCTAAGTTTGTTTTTTTTAGTATTAGTATATGTCTTCGGTCCGATTAATTTTAGGGATGGTAGTTTTATGGATTTTACAGAGATGTTTCATCAAAGCAGAGCTAAAAAAGGTTAAAGTCTCAATGGATTTTTACTAACCATTTGGATAAATTAAAGAAGCGTTCATAATTTTGATGGTTCAATTCGGACTTTGTAATTATGTTATTTTTGAAAGATTGTTCAATGTCAAAGTTTTACTCTATCCACTCGGTAAACTTTTGTATAGAGAGTCATTTTTATGAATTTTTTAAAAATTCATCGTCAAATATTAAATACAATTCATCCATTGGATTTTTTTTTATTCTCGTTTTTTTAAATAAAAAATGTTTTTGTTCCATTGGTTTTAGCTTTTGGCAACCTTTATTAGTCAATGTACCTTTTCTTGTTGTTGCCTAAGACAAGATCTAGCAAACAATGATATTCTTGTTGCCTAAGACAAGATCTAGCAAACAATGATATTCTTTGACAATCAGTGCATTAATTGAATCTATGATGTAATCAAATCTATGATGATTGGTTTATCATACTTCTTCCTATTTAATATTTAATATATTATATAATTATTTTTTATGCTCGTTATCAAAATCAATCCAAGTGTTATTTTTAAGATTTTCTTTTTTGAAAACTTAACCTGAATTCAAAATTAAACATATGTAAAACTCAATTTAATCTAAAAAATTACATAGATTCAAAATGTTTATTCTCACTTTTTTTGTTGATAATTTAGATATCTAAACTTTACTTGCTCGATTAATTCTAAAACTAGATTTGTCTACTAAATAAATTTAAATTATAATTTATGCATAGATTACCCTCTAAAATATTCATTCTATTTGAAATTTAATTTTAATCTTTTTATTATTCCTGAAGTGGACCTTTGTAAATATACAATTAAGACATTAAATTAATTAACAACACTTATGGGAATCTTGTCAATTTTTCTTCTACTATTAAAATTAAAATAAAAAAATATTGAACTGTCATATTAGTAGCTCCCTTCAGCTACCTCCATCAAAGAGAAAGATACATTAGGACTCAGATGGCAAGTAAAAATAAAGAACTCAGTCAATAATCCAAAGTTAATTGATTTTTATCGATTTAAAAATTACGTCTGTAGTTTATTCTAAAGGCTATTATTAAAATAAAAAAAAGTGTGCAGGGCACATGGTCCCCAGCCCCCGCATTACAAATTTAATGAACTTGGCTCGGGGAATATAACTTCGAAGCTAAATCTTGGCACATCAAATATTTAGA
>JBAMHZ010299613.1:0-13118 GCA_037177395.1 Alpinia galanga | reverse complement strand
CTTCACTCTTATGGGAAGATAAAACTTCTTTCTTTACTTTTTCTTCCTTTATTTATTGGACCGGTGAACACTCTTCATGGAGCTTGACTAGTTTGCTTTATAAATCTTTAGCATCCCTAAATTCATCAATTCTACACAAGATATCGTTAGGAATGACACTAGTTAGAATTTTCATTACCCTTTAATTTATGGTGAAATTCTCGAGTTGCTTCTCGTACCATCTCTTCTTTTTTAGGACCTTGCCTTTCTTGTCAATGGGAGCTTTGAATCCAATCTCTGGAATGATCCATTGTTGTATGCCTATCATGAGGAAATACTTCATCCTTTGACTTCAATATCGTAAGTTATTTCAGACGAATGATGGTAGAGCATAGATGTTGTCACCGAGTTGGAAGATTGGCTCTGTCTTTGATAGTGTCCACTAGCTTATGCTTCTTTTGCGATTATTCCTTGAGAGCGGCCTCGCTCTAATACCACTTGTTGAGGATCGTTGGATCGTTAGAGGGGAGTGAATAGCGATTTCCCCCAATTTACGTCGTTCGCTTGATGCGATCGTGCTCGTCTCTACAAAACTTGTTAAGCGCAGAGGAATAATAATAAAAGTAATAACAACAAGACAACAAGTACAACATAACAATAGAACGTGATTCGGAGCTTTAGTTCCTACTCCATGGCGATCTTTAAGGCAGATTAAATCCAAACAAATGTTTCACTAGCTTTACTTTCTTTTGGATCAAAACCAAAGTGGAACAACCTTCTTACAACTAAATACAAGGAAATACAAGTAAGATACAAGTATAAATAAAATACAAGTAAAAAAACAGTTTACAACAAGGGAATGTTTGCTTGAATGCATTTGCGGTAGTTTGGATGACTTTGAGGTCTGGAAAGCAACAACAATTCCCCTTCAAGTTCACTAAGAACCAGTATTTATCAACCTCTTCCTTTAGCTCTTTAAATAAACTTCTCTTGGGTTGATTTCCTGTCACCATTCGACTGGCCTTACCCACCAATCGACTAGCGTCGTATCCGCTGTGAGACAACGACTCTCTAATAGATGGATCTACGTCAGATAAGTGGCACCATTCGACTGGTGTCCATCACCGGTCAACTGTCATACACCCCAGTCAACTGATGAGTCGATTGTTAGAGCTTCTGTGCTCTGGCCACAATTCACTAGTCGACTAGCTATTACACCAGTCGACGGCCCTTTATTAGTCAACTGACCATCTATGCCAATTGACTACTCAAGCCTAAACTATTTAAGCACAAGTTGCAGTCGACTCCAACTAAACTGCTTTCAACTAGTCAACTGACCAACCATGCTAGTCGACTGATAAACCTCAAATCTGAGGTTTACGCTCCAAGTGTGATCCCTTCACACTTGTGACTCCCTTTAGCTTAGACCTCAGTCTTCAAGCCACTTCCATCAGCCTCACGCCTCCATATACTAGCCTTCAAGTGCTTCCATCGATCTAGTAATGCTATCGGGTGTCCACCGCCAAGAACCACATTCTTAGACTTTTAGGCCACCGAAACTACACACTTGGATTTACATCTGCCAAAACTGTACACTTGGACTTTTAAACCGCCAAGACTACACACTTGGACTTATACCTGTCAAGACTACACAATTAGATTTTTAAACTGCCAAGATTATACACTTGGACTTACGTCTGCTAAAACTATACACTTGAACTTTTATACTGCCAAGACTATATACTTGGACTTATGCCTATCAAGACTACATCTTTGAACTTTTCCTTTGTCAAGTCTCCACTCTTAAAATTTGATCAAACTATGCAGACAGAATGAAGTAAAGTTAGAGTACTAAGATTTTTCTGATCCAATAATTTCTTTGCTTCTTTGTAGAATGTTGATCGAGTACTAAGATGTTAGAATAAGATAAATACAAAAGATCCATATGAGAACATTATATATAATACCATCAATACTTATCAATATCTAATAACTAAGTGTAATATCTGGTGTAATATCTTTCATAATTAGATTAAAAAAATAATATTATAATACATACTCATTCCAACTAATAATTAAGTCAAAATAATAATTAAGGTATCTAATAGAACTAGTAAAATTTACATGTAGAAAACAAGTATATATATAACTCGATCATTAACATTAATCCTAAAATTTAATAATATCACTATTAGTTTATCATATATAATTTTTAATCCAAAAGTTTATTCGTCATTACAATCTGAATTATTAATATTACATTGAAAACATAAAACATTTTAAAAGTTTGATTGCAATTTCTTTGGCTGCAACCACAATTTACAACCTCATCATGAACTTGTTATGATTGCAACTCAGATGCCTGACCACAGGCGAGGTCACATGGTCGGCCGCTACCTGGCCACGCTCAAGGCCAAGGTTGTGGCAGACTCATGCCTAGCCGGTCATTACCAAGACAACCCTTTGCACTTTAGTTGAGCCCAATGGAAGGTTACTCGTCGCTGCTAGGCTGAGGTCGCGCTCAGGCGTGACCAAGCCCGAGGTCACGCTCGGCAGCAGCAGAGGTCAAGGTCGCGCTTGATCACAACCAAGACTGAGGTTGCGCTCAACTACAGTCGAGACCAAGCCCAAGGTCATGCTCGACTGCAATGGAGGTCTAGGTCACGCTCGGCCACGACAGAGGCCGAGGTCGCACTCAGTTACGACGGAGGTTGAGGTCACGCTCAACCATAGTCGAGGCTGAGCCAAAGTTGCGCTCGGGCACGATGGAGGTTGAGATGATGGGAGAGAGGAAAATCCTACCGAGAGAGGAGATCAGTGCTGAGGAGGAATGACCGAATTATTATTCGATCACTAATTCCTATTTTTTATTTAATTAAATAATAAAATTTTCTACTTCATTAATTAATCAACTAATTAAACTTATAATTAAATTATTGATTTCTCAATTAATAATAATTAATTAATTTCTTAACAAATTAAATATCAATTTATATTTTATATGAAAATTTATTGGAATTTAAAGATAGAAAATTGTTTTCTTCTTTATTTTATTTTATTTTAGAGATGGAATATTTTTCTATTATTATTTTAATGATGAAATAATTTTTTGTCATTATTTTAGTGATAGATAAAATAATCCATCACTAAAATAGGGATGAAATTTAATTTCATCGCTAAAACAGAGATAAAAAAAATTTTCATCACTATTTAAAGACAGAATATTTTTTATCATTATTTTAGTGACGAAAATAATAATCCGTAACTATTTTAGTGGTGGAAAAAATAATTCGTTGCTAATACAATGACAGATTTAATATTTTGTCACTGGTTAATGACCATTTTAATAATTTGTCATTAATTAATGAGTGAATTAGTCATCCTTTTCTCGCAGTGACACGAAGAAAAAGAGCAAGGCAACTAAGAGACTTGCAGGAGATCAATCTGATCGTAACAAAAACAATTTTTTTTTGTGTTATATTAATTTATTAATCCTTAATTAATTAATTAAAAATTACAAAGGTTAACTAACGGAAGTCATATGTAAATGATGGAAATATCATTAGAAAAGTGCAATATATCTTTATATGAAAACCAATAGCGACGGTTAGTTATGTAACTTAAAAGTTTCTGAGAGTGATCAACCAATTAATAATTAAATGAATCGAATCTATTAAATCAAAATCAAACAAATTAAATTTTTTTAAACTGATCAAATTTTTCAATGAAAATCAAATAAATTAAATGGATAAAAAATTAATTAAATCAATTGAAAATCAAAATAATTAATTTTTATTATTATTAATCAATTAATATACAATATCAATCTAATGATAGACAATCGATTAAATAGAATCACAAATTAAAATCATCAATCAACTACTAAACCTCTAATTCAATTCTTAAATCTAAAACCCAAAACCCAACTAAACTAATAGATATTTAAAAAATAATAAATTTACAAATTAACCAAATCATACTTTTAATTTTGATCAATATTTTACTCCTAATTATACCTCGCCGGCGTTTCTACTATTGCACATAATAAAAATAATATGTTATCAGTAAGTCAAATGTAAATTGATCGCAATGCATTTTATCAAGCAAAACTATATTCAAATATTAGGAATATAGACCTATTGTTGCATAACAAATACTTCTATAGTATATTAGGCATAGGTTGATTTGATGTGGATATGTTTCTGGGCATTATGAACATGAACTTGGCAATTATAATATTCAGGCAAGTATCAAAACAGAATACAAAAGTGCTGATTGACGAAAGAGTCAACAGTAATATATAAATATGAAAAGTGAGCAATCATTAACAAAACCCAAGTAGATGCATTGTGTCTCCTGAATGAGTTAAAACTTTTTTACAGACCATTTTCTTTCTCAATTTGAGTGTACTGTTGCGCTGTAAACAAACCTTGGAAGGGACCATGGAAACACAGGCTGTTCAATATGACTTCCTTTCATTCTGAAGAAGAGTATCTAGTTCATCCTGTCAAAACATTAGGTTTACTGGTCGAACATTTGGAAATGTTGAATTTTCCTTCACTTCCAAGCTTGAAAAACACACTAAACAGGGACGATAAAGAAAACTTCATCTCTCGGTGCAATAGGATTCTTCGAGCTGCAAAAATTTATCCCAGAGAACTTGCAATCATGGAAATTTCCAGTTTTCTCCAGCATAGCTAGCCTGGTTTCCCAGCTCTTCCTCGATTCTAAGTATCTGTGTCGATAAATAAAATTGTCAAGATAAATAATTTAAGTAGGTAAGATGTGCCATACGTCGAATACTTAAGTTGCACAGCTATTTATCATGACCATACTGGTGTAAGATTTACCCTTACTAGGGTACAACCTAGTTGCATTGTCTGTCAATGTTTAACTTAAATTAATTATTGAGCATCCAAAGTAGGTCCAAGAAATGGTCAGAGTACACCTCTTAAGCTACAAACCAGTGAGGTCCCATTTGAAAGACCAAAGTCATAAAAAGGGAAAATATGGCCTCGAGTGTGGGTATACAAACAACCAACTTTTCAAGTTGAGAAGGTTAGATTTAGGGTCGAGTATGATAGGTTAGAATTTTACCCATTCAAATCAAACTATTTCCGAGGCCAACTCCCACCTTAAACATGCTCCAGCATCAAATTGGTCCCCAAGAGGTTCGGAAGTCTCTTCTTGTCATTGAGATCCTAAGGTTTAAGGATGATAGTGTTTTGAGGAAGATTGATGATAAACTCTCTTCACCATCCTCTCTTGGCAGAGGTCTTCGGTTGTCCCACATGGATGAAGGGATCTTTTCAGGAGTCCATATATTTTCACCACTCACTCTTTATCATATAAATGATATCTTTGTAAATTTATCTTGTTAATAATTATTCAAATTACTTAAAAAATTTATTTTCAAGAATTTCTTGTCAAAATTTATCATGACTATTATGTGGCTGCTTCTCTTGTTTCTCAAGTTATATTACATATTTAATTAGTTCTCTTAATGTAAACCCCTTATGATACATTTGGTTCACAAAAAGGAATAGGCAAAGAATGAAATATAGTAATTCTTATAAAAAAAAAATTTAAAAAGTTGGCTGCACCCTCTCTATCCAATTGACATGGCCAATTTACCCATTTGATCTCATTGACCGACCCAATCTACCCACTCAATCTTACTAGCCCATCTCGCTCAAATGGTCTGTCCACTTAGTTCAACCTGTTCAATGGGTCAACTGACCCAATTAAATCATTCAGCTCAACAGACTCACAAACTCACCGAATGCAACCAGCTTAACCAACCCAACTTGCTATTCTAACCCACCCTGTCCATCCATCTTGATTGACCCATTTAGTCACTTGTCTGACTTGTTTTATGCCATCTAAGCTGATCAGGTTAGTTGGCGCACTCAGACCCAGAGGCACCCAACCCCTTGCCTTACGTGACCTATTTTGCTCAATCATAATAAACAAACGTATATGAAGGGTTGAATAGTGTAGTGTAAGACTATGAATTCTTGAAGAAATGAAATAGATAAGGAATATATATTTGGAGAATAGGACAAGGAATAACAATTCTGAGAATAGAGCAGGGAATAGCTATTCCTTATGAATAAGCCAAGTTTATTTTTATAACCAACCATAAGAAAACTCATTCCTTAGAATTTATACAGAATAAAATAACTTCTCTGTGAATCAGATGCACCATTAGTTTCCAAAGTTTCTTTAGACGTTAAAATTTTCAAATTTATTATATTTGCATTCACATCATTTAGCTTAATATACTCTACAATTAGCACAGAAAAAGAAGGTTGATCTTAAATATGTTTGCTAAGTTCATTGGGAATTTGATATAAAATGATCGTAACATAGAACTATGCTGGTATAGTTTTATAAAAAAAGGATAGCCCGGTGCGCTCTCACCATGCGGGGTCTCGAAGAAGAGTTTATTGTACGCAGTCTTACCCTACTTTTTATAAGAGACTATTTCCAAGACTTAAACATGTGACCTTTAGATCACAAGGCAGTAACTTATCGTTGCGCCAAGGCTTTCCTTCTCTGGTATAGTTTTATAATACCCACACAAATTATAAAAGTAACCCAACTATTATCTTTATAGGCCTAAACTATTAATCTAAATGTTTAGCCCAAGTTAATAATAGCACATTGATGCAAATGAGTTAATATATTTCTCAAAAATTAGACTTAATTTATTTTAGCAAATATTTTTCTTTAGGAGACTACTATGCTATTTAAGGTAGTGTTTGGATTTAATATTTCACCTTTTAGAGAATTAAGGATTTATTCTAAAGATTGATTGAATCCTTTTTAAATATAGGATTTCTCCTATAATATTTTTGTTTGTTTCATCAAAACCTTTTTAGGTATAGGATTATTGAACAAAAAAATTGCAATAAATCATGTTAAATTTGTTTATAAGGATAAATATAGTATTACATTGTAGCATAATCATATTTACCATGGCCGAGTCAACATAACAAAATTATTTTAGTTATTCACAGATAGGTGATATTTTACATTAAGAATATCTAACCTGATTATACTTTGCAAGCCGCTCACCCCGACAAGGTGCACCAGCTTTTAACTGACCAGTGCCAAGTCCAACTACCAGGTCAGCAATAAAAAAATCGTCAGTCTCTCCGGATCTATGAGACACGATGACTCCCCAGTGAGCATCTTGTGCTTGCTTTACAACCTCTATAGCCTCTGTGACTGTACCAACCTGATTTACCTGCATCATAATCCAGATCTAGAAATCAGTCCCATATATTCAAGAAACCACAACTTACCATTTAAAATATTTAGATAGCTGTCCTGTTTTAGAAACAATAGATTAGAAAAAGGTGAGTTTACCTTAAAAAAAAATAGCAGGAGCAAAGGAAAGCAGGAATATCAAAACATGTACATTTATTTCCAAACCAGTCTTCAGAAATGATAGAAAATTAATAAAAATGGATTTCATTCCAAAATATGTATTTGACCATCTTTCTCCTATTTTACTTTCTTGATTTTATTTTAAAAATATTTAATTTTGGATAATTATTTTCTATGTACTTCAAGGTTTCTACTCACTCATCCTCCCAAGTA
This sequence comes from Alpinia galanga, assembly GCA_037177395.1. NCBI lineage: Eukaryota > Viridiplantae > Streptophyta > Magnoliopsida > Zingiberales > Zingiberaceae > Alpinia > Alpinia galanga. The sequence continues at coordinate 5,531 of JBAMHZ010299613.1, read as the reverse complement.
AATAACTTCCTTGAAAGTTTCTTTTCCTCTAATTTTTCAATCTTCCCATCTCAAATATACACACCCTTTTTTCTATCATCCCAAGAAATGAATGCCTATGTCTATATTCATATCTATGAAAACTCATTCGAAACCAGAATAGAGTTACTAAGGGATGACAATTGTTGATTGTTTCATTAACTTTAAGGGGAGCATGCACACAATTGATTACCTTGAGAAGAAGAGCATTACAAGTATACTCATTTATTGCCCGCTCAATCCGTTTTGGATTCGAGACCAATAAGTCATCCCCAACTACCTGCAAAAGATTCTATCAAAACTTTCCATCTAAAAGTCTAAGATAACTCGGGATAAAGAATATACCTGGCATAAGCCTAGGGCAGAAAACAACTTCGTATGTTCCCAGTCATCCTTATCAAAAGGCTGCTCAATAGAAACAATTGGATATTCTAGCAGATACATGAATTATTAATTGATATAATCATTATACTTTCATATGGAGTAAATAAAATAAAATAATCAAGTGACTACCTGTACAGAGTTTAGTGTATAACTCAAGCATGTCCTCTCCTGTTTTGAAATTTTGTCCAGACTTGGTTGATATCTTGAAGTCTAAATCATACTTCTTTCCTGATGAGACCAAAGAAATTAAAGTAACTTTGATTCTTAAACAATGGAGCATCTGGTATCTACTCACAAATCACAATCTAAACAGAGGATAAGGCCAAAGGAATGGTTCAAAGAAAAAGATGATTCAATAATTATTACCCCCATGATCAGATACCTGAATTCCAGGAGGTCCGGTGCAGAAATTGGTAAAAAGATAAATCACAGATGCAGGTTGACATTTTAAATAATCAAAACAAGTACAGTGTAAAAATTAACTTGACATGGCATTTGATGAGAACCATGGGAAATCTTATGAAAAGATAAGGCTCGTGTTGCATTTACCAATGCAAAAATCAGTAGCACCGACATCAATTGCCATTTTAATCCTGCCGTTATATCCAGCTCGATCAATTGCCTCCTTAGTAAGATCCAAGCACTCAGTGATACTGATGACCAAAAATAAGAAAAGAAATTAGTTGATCTATACAAACTGCAAAAGAGATCATTGGGGGGAAAATCTAGCCACACATTGAATGGCATATTAAAACACAGGTCAGCATGTCCTATATATAGTACATGTTAGCATAACATAATTGTAAGCACTATGCCTAAAGCACCAGAACATCTTGAATAGGACATCATAGATTTACCATGCCAAGAAGTCATTGAAATCTTTTGAGTTTGTCACATGTGATAACTGTATTTGAGTCAATTATCCAACTAAAAGGTTTCTTAAAATAAATAGCAATGAGTTTACACTTTGCCATAATTGAAATAGATAGTTATATTTTAGGTTTAATGTGGTGAAAAATAGCATAACTTACCTTGAGATATTCAGTGCAAATCCACCGTCATCACCTACATTACATTCAACTGAACCGTACTTCTCTTGAATAATAGCCTGCAGTCCACTCAAAGAATGGAATGAGAACAATTAAACATGGAATATGTTAAAACAGGCACACTGAAGTTAAAGGAAATCCTTCTAAGTGGAAGAAATGAATTGGGAACTGTAAGAAAATTCTAGAGCTGTACTTCCATAATAATTTGAAATTACCTTACACTGAGGAGACTACTGAGTATCTGATTTTTACAATATGTAAAATTAGAAACAACAGAAGAGTCTATCATAAGACTACATAGTGTGGTTAAACAACTTCAAAAGATTATTTGGGAGATTACTTTTATTAAAATCAATTTTTGCAGATAAATAACAGAAGGTATGGCTTGGGTAGGCACCTTTAAGTGATGATACGTCTCTGAACACATCTGCATTGCTTCCTGAAAGTTACTTGCACCGATGGGAAGAATCATAATTTCCTACAATTATAGTAGTTAGCTAAAACCTTCACAATTTTCTTAATAAATTGTTAATCGAATAAAATCCAATGTATGAAAAGAAGAAAATTGAAGGACAAAAAGAAAATACTCCAGAGTACAGATATATTTCAAAAAAGGAAAGTCAACTAAAATTTCAGACTGAATGCATGGTCAATGAAACAACAATATGGACCAACATATATTTGAGCAGATGCTATCCCTGTCTACTTCACACTAAAATAAAAACAAGATTTAACCAAAAATTGACCGTGCCTTGCAACATTTCTAGAGAATCTATAAGCAATCAGTGCAAGTAAATCTTCAAACCAATATTAACTTGGGTAGAGAATAAGGACTAAGAAATTACTTGATTTTTCTTGAACCTATTGCTTTCTAAGGTGATGAGATTTATTTCATAAATGAATTTAAATCAAAGACGATGTTATAGATCTCAGAAGCAGCTTTTGTGATCAATTTCCAGTTGAACATATGGATATTAACTTGATTTTCCAATTTTTCTATAACTCAAAATTTTAAAATTTTTGAGGTAGTTTTCATCAGGAAGCATCGGAAACCAATATTCTCCCATAGAGAACAAACTCACGATAAGAAAATTATATTAAACTGAAGATCGACACAAAGGGATTAAAGTCTCTTTTAGACGCTCAAACATTGATCGATCTGACAGCAATTTTTCCTAGATTTAAGAGGAGAAGAGGGTTCTTCTCTACTACAGAGAGGTTCCAATGCAAGGGATGTAGGCAGCAAGCACATATGGCACTATTCACTGCAATAGAGTGGCGTGGCATTGATAAGCAAAGGGGTTCAGGCATGGTTCAACCGAAGAGGTTCTACTGCTTGGAGAATTCAGCGCTGCAAATGTGATCTGATGGAGAAGTATCAAGCAAATTTCACAATTGCTGGAAACAAAGTTGATTGCTGAATGAGATTGATAGATGTAGCTGAAGGGTCATTTGACCTGCAACAGGAAACTCTTAGGTCAGTTTTGTAGGAGGTGGGGCGCAGACGCACCACCTCAAGGGAATGAATCTGAAAATCATGCAGGGTCTAGTTAGGGAGTGGTGTGCTATGGAGATGAGGTGGGTAGTGAGAGCAGCAAGTGCTTTGGTGGAAGACAAGACGATGCAAAGGCATTAGGCTGAAGACAGAAGGATCACGAAGACTGGCAAGTTATGTGTCAGGATGCACAGGAGGATTATAGAGGTTTCTATAGGAACACAAGGAAGGTGCTTCTAGGCAATCTAAGAATTGGAATTTAATTTAGAAAATTCTTCTAACATTTTTATATAGTTTACAAATTCTAAAAGTTTTTAAATTTTTAAAGATTTGTTATATTTCTTAGATATAAATTAGACCTTTCAAAAGTTGATTATAATTTTAGAGATAAAAAGGCATTTTTTAGATGACTCATGGTGCATTTGGTTCATAAGAATACATATTTTATTCCGTATAAATTCTCATAGAATAACTATTCTTATCTTTGGTAGCAAAAATGGCCATCGAATCCTTATCACTATGGAATTGTTATTATACTTATTTCAGTTCACAAGTAATATTTGTTCATTCCCTATTCTATGAATAACTCTTCCTTATCTTTTTTCATACTTCATAACACACTTGATTGCTTCAATCAAGCCAAATAAGTTGGTCAGTCCAGTTGATCCAAATGGGTCGATTAAGCCTGATGAGATGGTCAAACCGGAGGGTTCAGGTGAGACAATGAGCTTGGCTATCTGAGCAGGCCAAACAGGTTAATCAGCCAGAGCAGGTAAGCAGAGCAAGCTGATCGAGTCAATCATAAGGACAATTGAAATAAATTTTGTAAGTAAAATATGTCAAGAAAATTTATTCGTGTGGAGATATTTTTTATTTTGAAAACTCATTACTTTCTATTATATCCTTATGAATCAAAGAAAGGAATAGTAATTGCTCATATCTGCCTTATATATTTTATTCCCTAGGAATAAGTTATTCTTATCTTTTCTATTCCACAAACTATACATGCTATTAATCTAATTCAAGTGTGTTAAAGAGGTTAATATCCTTGTATTGAATTATCTTTAAGTCTGATAATATTTCTCCTTTTCATGAGTCAAGAGTTTGAGTTTTGAACAACACAATTAGTTTGTGCTGCATCAATTAGTATAAAAGCCAAATTCTTGATTTGGTTATGGTACTATTCTAGGTGTTATTCGTGTTTTGGTTCATTCAAATGCAAGGACACTCCCATCTCACTAATCCCACCCCAAATAAAAGCTCGATCAAATCACCTTCGTTCACCATTCCAAGCTTCTCCTACTCCCGATCGCCACAAGGCACTACTCACTGCCACTTGTTTTTATTGCCCTTGAACACAACCACATGTCTCCCTCCAACTTCTCAACCTCACACACTATCTCCACCACCCACAATGTTCGATTTGTTCCCAATGATAACATATAGCATTGCATTTCTAATCTGCTCACTTACCACCATGTTTGTCACCTGGTGGCCTCCGTAACCCCCCAATCCTCCTACAATTGTGCGTCAACGAGCACATTACAAATATGACCAAATAGCAAATCCGACCCTATACGGCCATGGCTGTTGCTTGTGCACTACTATAATAGGAAGCATTGGAACTAGCTTTCACGACTGCTACTACCTACTAGCTTACTTGATCAATGCAACCAATGGTGAATGCAAAGTGCAGTGGATAATGGAAATGCATTGAATCAAAAACCAAAGCAAGGGTTAGGCTTTATAACCAATTGATACAACACCATGAACAAACAACATCACGCAAAAAAGAAACTCATAAAGCAAAAATACCCCTAATTCCTTTGCAAATAGATATGTAACTCTCGAAAATAACTTATTCTTCTAAAACAAGTTAAAATACCTAATTTGCAATGACTTGATCAAAATAAAATCTTACAACGCATAAAAACTATGATTTTCTAAATCAAATCCTTCATATATAACTTTTCTCAATTTACCACTTCATATTGGTAGAAATAAAGAATTTTTCGAAAATGAGTAGCTGTGCATATATGATCGTTACATTTTTCATATTATCGATGGTATTGGATTAGTAGAAAGCTTGTTTGTTATCGCACTTGGTTTCATAGAAAAGTGATGTGTGCATTGTTATGTTTGAGAGGTGTCCTAAAGCAATTGTCTTATAGAATGTACTATTTATTGGATAAATAATAATTCACTATTTGAGTGTACATTCATTATGTATTTTGAATCTTAAACTCATTTACTGAATATTCGCAATACAATTCATAGCATTAGCATGAGAGAAATTATGATTAGATTACAACTAGTGAGTAGCTCTACATGTGTAATTATGAATGTATTGAAATCTTTCCTAATCAACGAATTGATGAGTTCAGACGTCATTAATTCTGTGAAACTAGCATGGGTTATATTCTTTAGTCTAATCAAGCAGTTGTTCCTCACTGGCTGGAGACATTAGGATGTCAAGAGTTAAACATGGAAGCTAGTCATGGTACCTAATTCATTGGAGTGACCTGCTATAAGATTTCATATGATTTTCTACATATATAGATATGTCTATAAATTTCTTACTGCAG
>JBAMHZ010299502.1:0-13124 GCA_037177395.1 Alpinia galanga | reverse complement strand
AAAGTGCCAATGGGGATAAGTTTTCATCCTTCTAATTCCCACAGTATCATTACCTTTGATGTTATATTAATGCCATCTATATAAACATTGAGAAGAATATAACTTTCAGACTGAGAGGTAAGGTGAAAAACTGAATGATTTGATACACCTTTGAAAAAAGATTTAATTTATCATACCTTATTTAGGAGTTTGTTTTAGCTCATATAATGACCTTTTCAATTTATACACAATACCACTCTCCCTTTGATCAAAAACTCTAGGGGTGCATTTGGTTCAAGTTATCATGCATAACCTTGGTTATATGATTACTAGGTAATTATATAACCAAGGTTACGAGGAATAAAATATAATCTAATGTTCTTCGGTTCAATTTTAAGTAATGCAATAAAAATTTATTTGTTTGGAGGTTTTAATGTATAACATAGTTTAACATTTTACTGTATTACCCTTCCCTTGCCTTGTCGACGCATGCCCCACTGCGGAAGTAGAGCCAAGCTCCGCAGACCTTCCCCTGCCTCTTCGACGCATGCCTCGCCGTGGAAGCAGAGCCAAGCTCTACGGACCTTCCCTTGCCTCATCGATGCATGCCCCGCCTCTGGATTTTGACACTATCTGCCTTCGTGGACCCGTACCCCAAATGATTGATTTGTGTGAAGGGGGAGAAATAGTTTGCTAGGGTTTTAATTATATTCAGATGAATTGAGATTTGATAAAACTTTAGGGGTATTTTTGTCTGAAAGGATAAAAATTGGAGGATAATTTTGGGAAACTTTGTTTGTTAACCTCGGAATCAAGGAAAAACTCACTCTTCCTAGGTAATGTGATTCCGGATTATATGCCTCGTTTGCTAATGTGGCAGACATGTTCCATTATCTAGGAATCACTCATTACTTGAACAAAATAGGATTAAATAATATAACCTTAGGTAGATAAATAAGGTTATCAACAATCACCTTGAACCAAATGCATCCTAGGAGATTGATGTAGGCATAATTTCGTAGCCAGTTACCATAAATAAAAGAAGATTGATGTCAATATAGTCAACCTCACTTATTTAAGGGTTCCCTTTTATAATCAAATAAATTTTAGCCTATCAATGGAGCCATGGGAGTATGTTGTGCCAGGAATTCAAATGTGCATCCACCCGTAGAGTTGCACAGAGGTAGAGTAACTGTTTTCCGAGTGAAGTAGTTGAAAAATGCTATTTTGGGATTGGAGGCATCTTAAATTTCAATAAATCTAGGCTGAAATTGTTATGCTATCAGCAGGAAAGATGATTCTAGAGGTGCTAGTAAACACTTAAGGCTGTTGCAAAGGAATTAGAGATTGAGGATTTTGAGCACTAGCTGCACCTGTACCTTTTATCCGCTGAGTATAGTGAGGAATTTGTTCTACTTGCCGCTAGCTGTGGGTTGTGGAAGAAGTAACTAAAAGGGAAAACTTGCCAGGGAATCACCTGTGGGTCCACAAAACACTAACTAGTGTATTGGTAATTCCCATTAGTGCACAACATCACCTTTGATATTTTATGAGTGTGCATCACAAGAGGCTTCTCCTTCAATTTTCCCTAATTTAGAAGGTTGGTGACCTATTATTCTTTTTGAATTCATATTTCTTGTCTTTTCTGTTGATATGAGAACCATCTTAAACTTTTAAAGTCTCATTTGGTAATAAGATCAATTTGTTCGCAAAATATAATTACCATCTTTAAATTCTAATTCTTATACAGATAGTGCAATTCGATCCTAATGGACCATGATAAAATTATAGTCTATGTTCATAAATTTGATGTGAACAGAATAAACTTGTTAGGTTCATACTTCCAATGAAGTATTCTGCTGGAAGGGAAGGATAAACTATTAATCACTAAACTTCTAATGATTCTGTAATTCAATACCATTCAGGTTCATTTAAGGATGAAATGTAGTTCGATTGTGTTGACAGCATTATCACTGTAATAGTGTAACAGCAATAACAGGGCATGTATCCAAACAAGAAAGCAATGTAAAATAGTAAATATCAGAAACTTGTCTTTTTTCCTTATTATTTGTCATGATTGATGCCCTACCATGCTAGGTGTCACAATAAAAAATTTTCATTTCATTATTTGACTGTTACATAGAACTAGGTGCAAAATGGAACGTGACTTGGCATCATATTTCCATTCATGGGGAGGGGAAACAAGAGACAAGATACGGAAGATAGAGGAGATGACATACCTCGAAGTGGAGGTGTAGAGGAATGCCAGGTGAATCTGCCAATGAATTGGGCCACAAATCAAAAGAAACCAGAGGAGAAGAAAGCAGCTACAATGGCCTCTCTAGCATTGCGATTCGGTGGTTGGAAATGGCTAATTCATCTGTAGTCATGCAATGGAGTCGTGACCATATCTTTATTTTCCTTTTTAATTAGTGATAGGGATAGTTATAGGTAGTGTTAATTATATATAGTTATTAGGTATGGTTAAGTATATATATGCATTAACTATACATAAATAATTATATATAGTTAACTATATACACTATATATGTCTATGTATTAGTTAGACATTTAGCTAATTGATATTATATATATAATTTATATGTAATTATTTACTGTAAGTAATTAATACACAATAATTAATTGATAACTTATTAGTAATTATAATTAATTGTCTATATAGTTAAGCATCCTGTATTAATTTTTTTATATTACAGATAATTAGTCTCAAAATTATATTAGCACGATACCACATAGTACCAAAGTTGTATTGTTACAGTTGAAAACTGAATATGCTCAAGGTTTCAAACCTTGATCATATTGGTCCATGGAGAACAAATACTATATTGCAAGAAGGGCTTAGCTATATGCTGCACAATTTCTTAGAGACAGCTAATCTAGCGTTGTACGTTGTACGTGTTCCACGTAGTGCAGCAGGAGGAAGTATGCTCATCATGACTTGCTTGTTTTAACAGCATGCTACAAATTCCATCCAGTTTGTATTCCTGACTAGTAGATATCAATAACATTCCACATGGTCTAGCATTACGAACATTGTTAGAGGTGGAGGAAAAGATTGTGCTCAACTTTAATGAATACCTGGGGCTGGTACAAAGTAGTATAGGAACAATCTAATTGAAAGCTTATCAACTATTGCTATAATATATAGTTATATTAGTCTATCACTCCTGTCAAATTGAAATATGGATATCAAGCAATATTCTACTTGTAGATAATTTGTGAAATGAGAAACAAAATTATTACTTGTTCTACTGATTATTATGGTTTGTGTTCGTCTCGTATAGCATTTGGATATTTGACATTCTATATGCTTTTTTACTTTTATCTCTCAACTTGCAAATATTAGTATATTGTTTCTCTGATGGTGATTGAAATGTCTTGGAACAATAAGCAGCCATTCAAATTTTGTTCCTACTATGCTGATTTCTACATTGCACTTCGTTTCAGGAAGGTTTCTTTCCAAAAATTTTGAGGAAGATTCAAATCGGAAAACCTTTAAGTCCATCACAGATGCAGTATTTGGTTGCCTTGGTCAGATTGGTGACAATTGCATTGTCCTGAAGTTGATTTTCAAGAGCATGTTAAATGAGATGGTGCGTTGGCATTCTTCATAAGCTTATTCTTTGCATTTCTAGTTCCCCACTCCCTGATGCATTTACCTCACAGTTTAAGACTTTTGTCATATAGAAAAAAGTTCTATTTCTAGTAACAACTATGTCCTTACTATGTGATGTTTGCTTAACCTTTGCAGTTATTAAAGCCTCCTATGGACAATTTCCATGGTATGCTCAGAATGATCATTGCACTTGATGCCAGGCTAACTAAACTTTCAGATGTGGATATCGGTGACTTAAGCAAAATCCTTTGTCGATATATGGTTGATACAGCATCAGTATGTGCTTGCTTAGTGCTTGTAAATTTTCTTGTTTTGCAAATTTTATAGTGCACGCACACACGCACACACTTAGAAGTATTTTCAGCTTAGTTTGAGAGATGGAAAATTATGGTTTGATACTACTTGGAATGTCAGAAATAATCATAATAAATTTCAAATGCCAATAATAGTGTTAGGAATACATACATACATGTATACGTGTGTGTGTTTTCAGTTCTCTCCCGTACAACGCATGTGATGACTCCTTCTATGGTCATGAAAACCTCACCAATAAACATTTAACAACCAAAGCAAAAGGACTAAACCACTAGTACACATTGTTATACATGAGAATATTAAATCTTGGTTATTATTTGACCAATTCATTTCAACTTTTCACGGCTTTCAAGGCTAATTTAAGCATGGTTAATGTGGTAAAATAAGTTGCTAACATGGAACCACATGACACTTGATGCTGGATATAGAACGTTTGCTTATGAATTTCTGCTGAAGAAAACATTCAAACTGAGATCTGTTATTTAATCTAACACATAAATTTTAATTCTTTTTCTCATTAACATGTGATATCTGATTCAATTTGTCATGGACACTGGGAGTCTGGAACTACTAACCAAAAATGATTAGCCACTTATGTGGAGTTGTGGTCTGTCCTATAATTTATGCATAATCTCTCAATGTTTGTACTAAGGACAACACCCGGTCTATCCTATTAGGTGCTTCATGTACATCAAATATGACATTTTGCTTTATCTACAGCACAACGTCCACATTGTGCTGCACTAGCTACTGTTGCCTTCCCTAAATGCTCACTGTCTGATATTTGTGTCATGAGGCATGGAAACTACCAGCCAAAATGAGTAAGAATTTAGATGGATTGCTTTGGCCTTTCAACCTATGGAGCATTTTTTATTTGACCCTAACCTGAATAGAGCAGCTTGCCTGGACCTCTGTAAATTTGATGTCACCAACATTGGCTAGCTTAAGTTATTGGGATTAGGATACTTTTTTGCCTTTAGATCTGAGTTCTATGATTCAAATCTCATCAGTTTGTGCAATTTTTGGAGTTGTCCAAACTAGCATGCATGTATCAGAACACATGATTTAGTCTTTCTTGCAATTCAGTGAAACCAATTTATTATACAGTTCTTAATGTTCCTGTACTCTATTTTTTGGGTATCCATGTCTACTTCACCTGTCTAATCGGATTTGGGTACTCATTAAATTGATTAGTTTGGGTTAAATGATAGATACCTATGATGGGCATGGATCAGTTTGAAGTATATACTTGGTACAGATGACCGTATGTAGACATGTATATTTGCATATTTGCAAGATTTATCATGCAGGTTTAACTTAAATTTGATGGACTATTTGATTTTACTGGGCATTTCATTGTCAGAGATTGATATACGTACTTTTTTTTAATACATATTCTGTTTTGATGACAGATTTAATTTTTTTAACTGTTCAATTTGTTATTATTTTTGACATTGGAGGTATTAAATTAAAATATGTTAAATTCGGTTAGGTTTAGTTATGGTTGGATACTCATGTACTGGATAGTGATGAGACGAGTATAGGTAGACTACAAAGTACCCATCACAGGTATGAGACAGGTTTAGATTTGGATTTGCTAAGCAGATATGGGTAGTAGAAAAATTTGTGGGTACCCTAAAATCCACTCTCTGCTATTCTGATAAATAACCAAATATAATTATACTCTTTCATACTTTTAATGTTTGTTGAAGTTAGATATGTTTTTTGGAAAGTGGTATTTTTTAAGGCTTGATTATGCAACTCTTGCATTCAAACAACATACTGAAGTTCTTGTTTCAACAAGTTTTTAACTGGACATTAGATTTCTAAAATTTCTGTTTTGGGTACTTAATTTCTCTTGCTTTTGACACAGTCTATGTCTGAAAATCCTGAGGTGGCTCGTCAGTTCAGTGGGATCCCTACATTTGATTTCTGTTTGAAGCCCTGCATTGTATTGTTGATTGCAAGCAGCAACGTCTTACCTTTAGTGTTGAAGTTGCTCAATCAGTTCATTTTAGAAGATTGTATATTGCTTCCTTCTGAATCTGATGATAAATATGGAATGGATATCTCAAGTAGAATGAATGCAGTGTCACGCATCCTCAGCTTTATGTTTAGTCATGAGAGACTTCACGGAAATCTTTCAAGAAATAAAGCACATATTGATCATACTCTTCTGATCGTGCATAACTTATTGGTAACTTAAGATTCTGCTAGCTGCCTTAAGTAATTGGCCATTCGTCATTGAACTTCATTGTTAGTTGTGCTACCTCAATTTATGTTGTGTTTTAAGAACATTCACAAGTTTGTTTGGCTAATTTCAAAATCACATTTACATGGACAAGTCAAATTTATGTCAAAAAATATCGCAACTTTTCTCAATTCACATATGCTAGTTCTATTACTTCACATGGGGTATGTTACCACGACCTTTGTTACTTTGGATTGCTACTCTCTCTTGGATACATGTTGACATGGCATGACTTGAGTATGGGTATGGAAAACAAGCACAATGAAGTAAACTCATCTATTTTCTCAAGAGAATCGATCAGAGGAGTAATAGTCTAATAGAGGCATAGGATGTAAATAAAATTGAAAGAAGAAACACAAGAGGAAGTAGCATGGAAGAAATGGAGGAGCTCATCTTTGTTGCCATAACTTGAAGAAGGCAATGAGATCTCTTGCTTGTGGAGGATGGGATAGTATCGGTTGCTCGACCTCATCTTGTGAGGATGTTGATGGGCACAATGATGAGAAGGGGAGAGATCGCGAGGGGAGTTGGAATTGCAATGGAATGTGGGGAAGGTTGCAATGGCAGAACTATATTGGTTCATATAACATCAATGAATTCTGGACACTTTTCCCCCCTATGTACCATACCAGTTTAGTGCTAGTTCAGGTTTGATTGAACCACTAAACACCTGATTCAGCCTTAGTTTGTCTTTCAAATTGAATCTGATTTGAGTTCCAACCAATTCAAGCGTGATCATACTTGTTAGGAGTTCATAAGTTCTCTATTTGGATCCAAATCAAGTCTAATTGGTCCCAAATCAAACCCTGATAACTCAAATTCACTACTAGTTGATTGAATAACAAAATTTCAATTTTAAACATGTAACCCAACATATTATTCTTGATTATTAATCAAGATTTGTATTTTCTTTTTAGCTGAGTTCCTGTGAGCTCATTTCAAAGAAATCATGTGTCTGACAATGATAGTGCACCCTTTGAAAATATAATGAAACATTTGTCAATGCACAACCAATATTTTGGTGTTGAACTGTTGGCTGATTTATCTATCTGTATATGCAGGATTCAAATGAGCATAACATTTCATACGAAGAAAGAGGCAGATTACAGAGTGGTCTTGATAAAATGAAGGATAGCATATGTGATCTGTGGATAAAAAATTCATAATGCAATTAATCTCCAAGGAGTTTAAGCTACAAGGGTGTCAGTGTGAGTATTTACCTCATAAAAATAGAAAAAACAATGCATAGACAAACAATTTTGTAATCTAAATTTCAAGTTAAATCTATTTTTCTCATGTTTCCTGTTCAAACACTTGCATAATTTTATGCTTTTGGTGTTTGATTTATGGGCTATATTATTCAAGTCAAGTATGTCAGTTTCCAGTAGGAAGCAATTGATTGATAATGAATTACATGTAATAAGAAGAATTATGCCAGTGTTAATTATTTTGCATAATAATTAAATGATTCATTAATAGTTCTGTTCTATTAATTCTTTATAAGTAATATCGTTATAACTTAAGTTATATTAATATTTAGAAGATTTATCAATATTTTAAGTCATATTAAGGTCTTATTAATTTTTTAATGTTATATAATATTGATTAATTATTAATATTTAGAAGATAGTGCTTGCATGATTCTGAGTAGCTCTTACAAAGGCCACAAACACTGCTGGTTTGGAATCTTCATTGCGAATACTCTTGTATGAAGATGCTATCTAAGGATAGCCAAGCCATATGTGAAACTTGAGTGGTGCCTTTCACCACCAAATATATTACAACCTATTGAAGCAAGTTTTAAAAGGAGTTTTCATATGTGGGATGATCAACCCACTTTATAGTGTCTATGCGATATGTAAGGGTAAAATTGCTGCTATATGATTTGAAAATCATGGATTCGAGTCACGGAAACAACCTCTTACAAAACATGATAAGACTGTATACAATAGACCTTTTTTTGGGATCCCACATTGGTAGAAGCTTCGTACACTGGACTGTCCTTTTGCGATATGTAAGGGAAATATGTAGTGCATATAATGTTTATAGATAAAAATGATTAACGTATGTCAATAAGTATACTAATCAACCCTTCTATTTCATAATTCCATAAAAAATAATAATCATAAAGTGTACGACACAATAAAACTATATAGAATAAGTGGTATCTAGCTATTAGTCACATGCATATAACTATTATCTTAAGTGTTCACCACTAGCAAAGCAAATGGTTAACAATTACAAGTTATTACATGCTACCACATTAAAGCATGGTTTAGTGTTTCACAATCACATTAATTATCTTCTTTAGTGAAAAAAATATCACAAAAGTCCTTAGTTTTAGATAATTAAATGAATGAAACCATTTTTTTCTTCCAAATTTGACTTTATAGATAGTCTGCTTTGCCTGCATGTGTCTACTTGGTTTGCTTAACCACTTGGACGTCCTAAAGAATCATATATCACAGATGTAATATGGTCCCTTGTCTACAATGCCTAGACAGTTGCTTGGACAGCCTTTTTGGAACACTAAATCAAAATCAATATCCACTCTATAGAGAGGTCATAGAAAGTTCAAGAACACAAGGTAAAGGTTGAAAGAGTAAAGACAATAGTGATAGTTGGAATTCTTGTTGTAATTTCAATAGGTTTGTAAAACACATGACAAGATTCTTTAACTGCCCAAAGGAAACTGCACCGAATTTTTGTTAATGAGATCAATGAATTTTGGGGGATAAAAAGGGTACCATGTAGTATTGTTAGGAGTGACAAGAAACACTACTTGAGGCAAGGTATCCAATGAGGATATCGAAGCATTTCAGAAATGCATTGCTTAAAGGGCAGTCCAATGCACAAAGCTCCCGTTAATGCGGGGTTCTAGGAAAACATTTATTATACACAGTTTTATTTTGCATTGGAAGAGGCTCTTTCAGAAATGTATTGCTTGGCCTAGGTAATTTTCAAAATATATGAATGTCCTCCGGCAGATTCTGAGAAAATAGAAGTTTGCCATCTCGAGATTGAACAATATGGATTCCATCATCCTCGCCATCCTTCACTTTACAATTATCAAGCCGTGTTCCTTGCATGTAGCAGTTAAGTCATCTTGTCTGACTTCCATCGAGTAGGATCACAAATTTACTTGTTTCAAGGACACAATGTGCCTACAGTATCAATCTCTAAGCACCTATAACTGCCTGCAATGTTGATAGAATGGTATGGCACTGGTGAATGTTGAAAGCTTTAATATGAAAATGTGTCTTAACTTCCAACTGCAGTGAATTTGATCTTGAGCACCAGTGAAGAGTCAAGTGAGCACTAGTGAAACCGATCCATCTAGCTTGAAAGATGGTCTTTTGGCAATGACCAATAGAATTGTTGATGATCCGTTTGTAATTTTTCAAAATTTTTGTCAATAAATTATTTACCACAAACAAACTTGATAGTGTTGGATGTTGTTCCTCCTATTCTTTTAAGTAAAGGGATTGTCCAGTGCACGAAGCTCCGCATGAAGCTTGCGCCAATGTGGGATCCCAATGAAGAATTTATTATACGCAATCTTATCATTCTTTATAAGAGATTGTTTTTTGTGATTCGAACCCACGACTTCTAAATCATATAACAATAACTTTACTATTGTACCAATGCTCCTAGTCTTTTTAAGTAATACCATAAAAACAGATCTATTTGAAGTTGACATTAATTTCAATCATTCAAGTTAGTTGACCAAATTATCTTACTTTTGATGGCGTCCAGTGCTACTGAAAGGAACTTTTGGGCTCATTTTTTTTCTCTTACTCGAGGACTTTAAATATTTGTGCTCTTCAGAGTTCATTTCTTGCGCGCATCAACGAACTTCATAATAGTTGATTTTTTTTTTGAAAATATTCAACAAAAGCATAGTGATACTTATGGGACAGTTTCCTTTCTGGGACTAAACTAAGGCATAATACATCACGTTCAATGCATTTGGTAAAATTGTTTTAGGATTCAGAACACGCATGACCTATTCTGTTTGTTTTTTCTCTAGGCTTTGCTGAGGTGAGAAGGCCTTCTGCTGCAAAGCATGCAGATACGAGCAAATGCTGCTTGAGGAATGGGGCTAGAAGTTCGGCATTGGAGCAGTGAAGAACTGCAATACTGTTCTTCTCCTGGCTCAGCTCTATTGCTCGTCCCAGCTGCTAAGTATACAATGGTAAATCCAAAATTTCGTGAGAGCAAAATGATGTGAGGATGAAAAGAACAAAAACAAACTATTGAATCTTTCCGGCATAAGTAGAGGCTTTGTATGTGAGTATATATGCAGCAAGATTGGAATTCACAATTTATTATATATATTTAGAAGACACGTTGAAGATTTTGAAATTTCTGTAGCTATTGCTGAATATTTTCTGGGTTGTTTCATTGCTCATGCATTGTTCTTTGTGTAATAGAGAAGAAAGATTTGTAAGTTAGAAGTATCTCGAAAGATTGCATTTTCCCAAGTCCACTCGTAATCAGAAATAAAGAAAGAAAACACAGGACAAGAACATAGATTTTTGGGGGGAGAAGTGTCATCCCTCACCTTGCATCCACATTCTTATCACACAGACAAGAATATAGGTTTTGGGGGGAGAAGTGTCATCCCTCGCCTTGCATCCATATTCCTATCACACATTAGTAGCAAAACCCTTCCTTATTCTCCTCCACAGCCCTCACTATGCTTGCAAACACAGACACCTCACATGGAATCCTCAGCACACCTTCCTGCTCAAACCCAAATTCATCCTCGGCTTCCCTCAGCAGAATCTCAAACGCCCTGTGGCTCAAATACTCAGTTGGGATCACAAACCTCTGCATCTCCTCGCCCACACACACAGCAAGGCACCCTCTCGGTATGCTGCTGCTGCTGCTGCTGGAGAAGGAGAGGTTCCTCTTCAGGAACTTGATGCTCTTCTGGCTGCTACTGCAGCTGCTGCCAGTGGGAGAAACTGTCAGCTTCTTCCATTTTTTCAGCATTTGATGGAGCCTCACCACCTCTGTGATCTTGTTTGGCTTCTTGGAATCCATGGCTTCTTGTGGTGGCTGATGGAGGTAAGTGCTGTGATTGTGCTATGATGCTTCAGTTGTATGAGAATTTATAGGAGTCGGGAGGCACACTTCAACAACCTTTTTGCATTTATTTTATCAGCAAATGTAATATTTTATTGGCTTTATTGCCCATGATTGTAGAAAATCTAACTTTTCACAACTACAAGATCTACTCTGAATTATTCTTACATAACTGAACTGGTTCGAATTTACATCAAAGAAAATAAAACTAGTTCTAACGGTCTATTCATCATTGCCACAATCATATGGATTGGTCAAAGGATCCCCATGTTGGTCTATGGAATTGATTCCCGTCTAGGAGCAAGTATGCATGCAATCTTCTCCGGATGCAATTTTTGGTACTTACTATTGTTTTCTTATTCCCTTTACCATCCTAAGCATCTACAATCTTAATGTTTTAAATTTGATTTAATATAACTGCTCCTCGCTTCATAATGCAGTAGAGATATTTGTTTGTCTGTTTTATATTTGTTTTTAGTGCATTTGTGTGCTTAGGAGAACATGACAACAATGAGCAAACTTCATGTGCTTTCTTCTGTTTTACAAACTTTGATCTTCATTTTAGTTCTTACATATTAGTCCATTCTAATCATTTGGCAGGTGAACATGGTTAGTAGTATATTCAAATATTTTATTTCTACTACATCAACCACCATAATATAATCATTAAGATATAAACATGATGATTGATCATAATATGTTTCTGTATGAAAGTCATTTTTTATACCAAATTGTACTGTAGACCACAGTTATATGTATTTTCACGAACTTATAAATGGAAGAGTATACTGAATTACTTTGGAAAAATCTTGATTGATCTTGGTGCATTTTAGAGTCGACAAAGGGTTTCAGGAGTCAGGTATCTTTACTGAAATTGAAATATGGCCGTTCTATGAGTTGTCTGATAAAGAATCTGAAAGAAATGAAATGTCTGTGCCTATTTTACTTGCATCTTGTGTTATTTGTTGAAGCGATTCATTTCTCATCTTCAATGCAATTTTTGTAGTGTTGTTGCTGACAATTCAAGCACTGTCATGTCAGCCATCAGCTCATGCAGTAGTTATTTTAGTTTGAGACAGTTTTTGATCTCTGCATCCTTAATGTTAATAATTAATGAAAGAGATGAACAATTTTATTTGTTTATTTATTTTCAATCTCTGCATTCTTACCCGATCCACATGCTTCGTGAAGTCACTTAATAAAGTTATTGCAATTGGAGGAGTGCTTCTGCAAGGTTCACATGACTACATGTGCTTCTGCAAGTTATGGATCTTAAAACTTTATCAAACATGGTGATTATTACCGTTTCATTCTCGTCCGCAATGATAAGAGTTATCCTATATCTGTAATGGAACAAATAAAGCAATGTATGTATTTTTTTGATCGTGCAATTATAAAAATTGAGTGGATGATGATTTTTTTCCACCTCGGTAGATTGCGATTGGCAAATTTATGCAATCGGCACAACTTATGCCGTTGTTTGTTTTTGTAGCAACTCGGAAACATTGGTTACATGCTTCACACCAAGGAGTTGTTTTGTTTTGTATTTTCTTAATTGTGCCTCGTACTGAGTAGTAGTTGTTCTGTGTACAAATAAGAAAGTGTAAATTTTTCTTCACTAAAACATATGATAAATAATTGTGTTATGATATTCCATACCATTTTACTAATTAATTTGAATATGATATGAGAAAATTAAGTGCAATACGTCTGTCAAAGTAGCTTAAAAAGGGAAGAATTCTTTATATGATTCCTCTTATTCAGCTCGACCGCCTGAGGTTTCCTTCGGATCCGGTTGCAGTTTGCCATTTCTCCTATGGTGGTGGATGGGAGGAGTAGGGTTTAAGGTAG
>JBAMHZ010299286.1:336-13127 GCA_037177395.1 Alpinia galanga | reverse complement strand
ACGGTGGGAAATAGAGCTCAATGGCGTAGAAGGAGCCATGTAGTCGACCCCACCTAGTAGGATAAGGCTTGGTTGTTATTGTTGTTGTTGTATTAATCTTTATCATTTAGAAAAATAAGGGTACTATTGGATTTATGATATAGAGATCTCCATCAAACCGATTTGGTGAAAATTAAAGGACAAGATCATTTAAAATCAAAGATTAAGGTCAGATTTGAATTCCTTGGACTTTTGCTCGCATTTATAAGAACACATCTTATTTTGTGATTTGGATCTGTAAAGCATCACAAAAATTACATTTTCTATATGAAGTTACTTTTTGGCATTTGCATCTTTTTAGAACCAAATCTTTATCATTTTTGACAAATCTATCTGAGCATAAATTTTTTAGTTAAAATGGGTTGTTTAGATCAAAATGATTTAATGGACCAAACCATTAAAGGGCAGCTTGCTGCGCACGAAACTCTCGCCAATATGGGTCCCAAGGAATGATCTATGCTCGAAAGAAACTATTTCTATGATTCGAATTCATGACCTTTAGGTCATATGACAATAACTTTTAATAGACCAAAACACTAAAAATAAAAAATTAATGCTAGATTTGAATTCCTCACACTCCCAAGAACCCATATCTAGAAGGCATAGCTACTCTTATTTTGTGATTTATAGTACATTTGATCAATTAAAAAATTAGTTAATATTACTTTATAGGGAAACCAGGATGGGAAAAATGGATGTGAGAGAAGTGCACTCTTTGGACAGAAAGAAAGTGTGAGTCGCCCTGTGCAAAAAATAAAAGACCAAGGACATCCTTTGGAAAACAAGTCATACACACACCTTGTAACTGAAATTGAGCATATCTAGTGCATTAATGCCAAAACATTGATTCTGTGCCATTCGTGGAGTTGAGAGATTTCCCCTTTCACTTTCCTCACAATCAGAATTTGCCAGAGATACAACCAAAGAGTCTGGTGTGCTAAGAAGAGCACCATCAGATGAATTTCTAATTGATTCCTACATTTTCACAATACAACAATTATATCAAACAGGTGCCTAGATGAAAGCAAAACCAAGTGTAACAAATCATTGAATAAATTCATACCTGCAATATGGCATTCAACTCAAAGTCATCATCACAGATGTCGCCCTTATCCAACTTGCTAAAAATTACTACAAGGAAATGCTGCAGCAAATCACCTGGAACACAGGATCATCAGGCAAGCCTAGAATGTACATTTACAATAACCAAAGCAACACAGAGTCTTACCTGAGCCTAATAAATATATAGCATGAAGCACACCAAGCTCATTCATTAATTTCCAATCATTCATTAGCTTTGACAACATTTGTTTACCAACATGAACTACCTAGAATGTAAAAATAACAAATGTTAGAAGCAAAAAAGTTAATCTGAAATAGCAGCCAACCAACCTACCTGCTTCATGATATAAGCAGCAAGGCATTCTTGGATGATAATTGCAGGGTGAAGTGTGTACTTGGTTTTATTAATTTGAATCCATCTGAGAATTTTTGATGCAAGAGTACTATTCCTTTGAAAAGGCAGAAGATCTGATACATCAGAATTTTCCTGTTTTCTATATAATTTCAATAAAAAGTTCAATCAAATCAATCTGATAAATACATGAATCATCTGATTGTACCTGGAAAAAAGGAAGAAGAGTAGGAAACGCATATAAACTTTCCAAACTCCTTTGATCATCTTGCTTGTGTATGTGTTCTCGTCCATCAAATTGAAGACCAAGTGCATAGTCAGTTCTATCTAGTCTAGGGAGTCTTAGTGGATCATTATCCAACCTTGCACGAAGATCCCTATCACCAAAGATGTCCTCACGCAAATTTTCATCATTAATTGGTGGAAGACAGAAATCTTTTGATATGTTAAGTTCATCCCAGGAGGACATGTTCTTTCTCAGGATTTCCCTGCTAATAGTTATCACTGGATTTCCAGGGCACAAAGAGTAAAATATACTCTTTCCTAATGAACTAGCAGCTTCAAGATCTTGCAAGTGGTTTCTGTGTAACTTTGTAGTCTTTTCTGATCCTTCTGCATCAAAAGGGGATGCTGAAAAGCTTATTTTGCATTCAGTGTAATCCTCTCTATCACTGTCCCCAAGTATCCTCCTAAATACATCAGCTAAGAACTTCTTCCACACTCTCTCACAGGAAAATTTGGTGACTATATCCTCTTGGCTTCTTCCTTCTAAATTACATCCCAATATCAGGGTCTTGTATTCTCGAGCAACATCGGCAGACCATAAACACTTGTAAGCATGATCACCATCAACTAGCAAGCCAACCAATGAGACTAGGAAGACCTCTGGCAAAGTCAAAAATCCCATGACCCGTGCATGGTTACTTTCACAACAGAACATGCATTCCTCAAGATTGCTGCATTGGTTTTGATGCTCACACATTTGTGAGCCCAACTCAAAACCCTCTGGTAGCATAGGCTTGTATCGCTCAGACTCTTTGATGTTGTCTAATGAAATAATGTGGTCACCTTGAACGTGTCTCACCAATTGCAAAGATTTTCCAGCAGATACAATGAACTTAGCTATGTCCTTCAGAAATATAGGACAGACTATGTTATCAATATCAGCTTGGTCTCTCCCTTGTGAAGTAAATCCTAGAACATGCTCTTGCTCACTAATTTTGTTTCTCATTTTTGTATTTGACTCGTACTCGGTTAAAATCTCTGGGACATTCTCAGATTTGGCTTTCCTCCATCTTCCACATCTAAGAAGATAGCTCATCTCCCAAAAGGCAGGTTGGTCAATGCTGACTTCATTATTTGCATAAAAATACATCTGCCATTAAGTTCAAATTCAGATAACAGAAGAAAGAGGAAATCAATTAGAAATCTGCAGTGTACAAATCTTTTCAATCTGGTTTGTCATGTTAATCACAAAAGTGTGCATAAAATATGGCATGTACAAAAACATTTTAGTTTGCTGCAACAACATAAAACTGAAACGGTCAAAGTACACTTGATTCCGAATAGAGAGTCTCAAATTATCTCACTTGATTTGCCTTTTGCCAGATCAACATGCAGGATACACAAAATAGCAATATAGTTTACATTAGATGAAGTAATAGCAGATAGGTCTTTATACATCAATGATTTTGCAAGTAGGTTATCAGCAATAACTAAACAGGGAGACGATGAGCCATGCTCATGATGCTCATTAAGATCATGCACAATTCAACAGTGAATAAAGATATTGCACCGAACCACTGATGTATACAAATACTGACATAGTGAGATACTGAACGATATTCAATCAGACCATGCAAGGTTCAAGGGTGATTAAAGACACCACACCGTACCAATATTATTCAATGAGACTTGAACCATGCTCAAGGATGTAAAGTCTGCTTTTCTTAAAGTCAACTAAAATAGTAGTCAAAATAATGGAACATTTGGCCAAAAAATGCAACGTTTAAGTCGAAACAACTAAATACCTCTTCAAAAGCGTCAACAAGAGTTCCATCATATAGCCATGAGTCAAGACCCTCTAGATAAGGCAACAAGCTTTCAGTGAAGAAGAAAAGCAGCATAAGGTATGCCTCCTCCTGTTATTTTAGCAGGATTTCTCTAAATTAATTGCAAAGATTAAGGGGCAAGGAGTAGCAAAAACTGAACATTTATTATTCTGCAACCTTGCCACCTTCAACAAGACAGAATTCATTTAACTTTTTGAAAAGATAATCAAGAATATGAACTGCCAATTCGCTTGCAGATGGTGATGCTTGAAGATATGCTCTGGGGATTGCTCCATAGACAATTTGATGAAGGAGCTCTGCTCCTGCAAGGATACTGCAGATTGGTGGTTCAACTGAGATGAGGATAAAATGCTAAGAGGACAAAATAATTACCCCCAAAAGTTTCATAGTTCTAGAGATGTTTATTATGAAATTATTGCATGAACTAATCAATGGAATAAAGTACTAAGAGGACAAAATTATCGCCCCTAAAAGTTTCATATAATAGAGATGTTTGTCAAATCAGTGTGTGGACTAATTGTTGATGGTGTTAATGTCTTAGTGAAGTGGACAAACCCAATATTCAATTAATGTAAAGAGCTTTATGTTCATGCCAGGCTAACAATAAAGTTCACAAATACAAATACACTGAAGAAAATATTGCTTAATGAAGAAGAGTCTGATACTTAAAAATAGTAAATTACAGCTTACTTGTTCTGCTTAAAAAGTGCCACTTTACCATGGCACTTGTTAATGGAACACAGTAGTTGCACAGTATTATATTATATGTATGATTTGTTTTTCTTCAAAAAATGTATTCACAAAGAATATAAAGGACATCAATGAAGAATTAAGATAAGGAAAAATATTCTCGAATTTAATCAGAATAATTTCAAGCTAGAAAAAATTTGAAGCATTAATGGTCCTTACAGAAGAAATTTATTAAGTTTATAGATAATTTTGCAACTTCAGAGGATATTATCACATTGAGAGTGATTGAAGAACACCTACAAGAATTTGCCTCTAGTCAAAATGTTAAACTAACTACTATACTATAATAATAGAATGTTCACTTGAAAAAAAAAATGCAAGCAAGATATTGACATGTGTGGAAAACTTAATTTATGTGTTAAAGACAACAAATTGACCTTGACAAAGAATCAGTCAATCCCAGGAGAGTGGCTTTAGCTCCTGAATCTGAACCAACAAAGTTGACTTCTTCCTTCAAAACAACATCTCGCAACCTCTTTTTCATTTAAGTAATTGCGTATTAGACTTGAGTAAAAAATGAAAAATAGTAAAGACTGCTAAAAAAAATAAAAAAACTGTAAACCTTAAGCCATGAAGAAGCAGAACTGGCAAAAGCTTTGAGGGTAGGGACTCTGAAATGTGTAGATTGCACCTTTTGAATGTGTATCTCAACTTTCTTCAAGCATGTGCCAGCAAACAAAAACTGGCTCAGAGTATTATACAGACTTGTATATGACAGATGTGTCACATATATCCCATTTTTCAGGCAATATTCTTGTTTATGTTCATCCCAGTAAAACGAAGGACTTGAGAACCCCTGGAGCATTTGTAGGATACCTTGAACCTGGTAATACAGAGATTCCACCAACACTAATGGGATAATTATTTTTGAAGAAGCAGACTGAAGAAGATGAGAAGGCTAAAGGTTACCAGTTCCCTCTCATCTTTTTTGAAGGTAAGAACTGGTTCTGCATGAGGAAGGCCATTTGAAATGCTAGAGTGAAGCTTACTGATGAAACTATTACTACTTCTTTCAGCCTGTGCTACATCTAATACAGAAAGAATAGAAATGACAAATAGCATATAGATACATCTGAGTACCATCTTATGTGCAGGGCATGTACAAGAAATCAATGAGAGATATAGTCAAAATTATCTTCGATATTCAGTCCAAGATTGAAAGCACTTAGAACGTACTAAGCCACCGAATTTTGGATATGAACTAAAACCATACAACAATATCAGAGCATTCTTGGACTTCACAGGTAGTTCTAGAACAGGGTATTTGATGTTTAACATAATTTGTGTTAGTTGAAAAAGAAAAAAAATGATAGTATGGAATACAGAAACAGCAACAACAATCAAATTTAATCCCACTATGTGGGGTCAGCTATATGGATCATCCTATACCATTGGACTCTATCCCCTACTATATTATCATGTATATTTAAATAAACTTTATTATGTTTTATCATTGTTAACCAAGTCTTCTTTAGTCTTCCTATTTCACGTTTGATTTGCATATTTGTAATAGTTTCACATCTCCTAATTAGAGCATCTACTAGTCGTCTAAGTACATGTTCATATCATCTTAAATGTCTCCCAAAAATTTTCCTCAATATGTGCAACCTCAACTTTCAGTTTAATGTTTTCATTTCTTATTTTATTCACCTTTGTATGTCCACACATTCATCTTAACATCCTTATCTCTACAACTCTCATCTTCTGCTCATGTGCTCCACTCATAACACAACGTTTAGCTTCATATAACATAGCAGATCTAACTGTCGTTTTATAAAATTTCTCAGTAAGTTTTAAAGGTGTTTTACGTTCACAAAGAACACCTAATACTCTCTTCCATTTCAACATCCTGTTTGTATTCTATGTAAGACATGAGCAATTGAAATTGAAACATGACTATTACAAGCATTCATGGAGCAATTTTTACTAAGTGGAGTTGAACAGAAAATGAGATTAGAGAACAAAGAACGGAGTACAATATCCATTTTGAATCAGCTGTATAATTTATATAACAGTGCCATTGCATTAAAAGATATTGTAGATTTACTAACAATGTGCAGAAGGTTTCTATGAAAAAGTTATCAAAAATAACATGTTTATAAAATGGACAACACTTTTCACAATAGAACGAGCTAAACAAATATCATCAACAATAACAAGCTGAGTCTCAACTATTTGTGTGTTTAAGTTGAACTTATTACTTATTCAATTCTATATTAGGCCATATCACTAACTATAAGTTGAAGAAAACTTTTACTATTAGTTATGTCATTTTGAATTTTCTTTTTCCTTGGAGCTTTAAAACACTTTTAGTTATGTAGAAGTCTCTTTGTTAGCTTTTTTTTATCTCTTACACCCTCAAGTTTAATTGATACAATTTAACTAGCAAATTTAAAATTATATTTGAACATCAATGATCAGCTTCACATTCTTACTTGCGATTCCATGCCCATCCAGTTCCATTGTTCCTTTGTCTTGTTTTTCTTGTTAGAAATGATAATATAAGTGAGAAGAATTTGCAAATAATAACATTATAATTCAGCATGACGAGCAATCAATTTCTTATTTGTATAATACAAAATAATGATTCTCAATAATATAGTATTGGAGCCTTATATGTCCCACGAAAAGAGTACAAAAAAATTATACATATTCCAACGAGCAGAGAGAAAGAAGAAACAAGTTCCTCCTGTTTGTTCTGTGAAGAAAATATATTTTCAGCTAAATTAAAGAAAGAACAACACCCAGAAGCACAAGCAAATGGCAAACATCGGCAACTCTAATCTACGACATGCAGCATTAATAATAATCAAAAACATAACCAAAACTGGTAATAAAACAATACCATGCAAGATGAGATTAGTCATGATCCAAATATGCTACAAGCTGACACCGTATATTCAACAGCGAGCATCCAATGAGTTTACGTCAGAGGACTCTACTCTGACTCCGAAGAAGAGGCGCCGTGAGAGGGAGGCGAAGGAGCTTTCACGGGTAGGGCTAGGAGCCGAACCCAACAGGCGAAGGCTGCACTCGCCCACGGATTTCTCGCGCGACGAACTTCGCGATCGCCAAGAAGCAAGCAGCGGGGAGAGTAAAAACCCTAACCAATCCGATTCCAAACAAAATCAAAACCGATCACCCTTTTGCTGAGCTGTAAACAATTCCACGCACACGTCATAATTTCTCTTCATAAATCCTTAAATTTAATAAATTATTCAAATTTGGCGCGTACTAAACAAATAAAAATAAATTCTTACAAAACTAAATACTAAATTTATTTAAGAATATTTAATTCGATAAGAAAACAGTCATTTTAATTCTCAATTCAAATTTATGTCTAATTTCCATTCGATATTCTAATAAGTATATAGAGCATCTTAAGTTTATTTTTTTGAAAACCAAGTAAAGTATAATAACTTAATCTATCATTGTTTGTTTCACGTGACAATAATATGATTTAATTTAATAAAAGATGATAAATTATAAGAATTTCATTATACAATGATATCTTTGCACGAGAGAGATCATAAACCTAGTTAAACATTTCACACTTGCTAAAAATTGATTTTAAAATTTTATATAGCAAATACGTATATAGGTACCAACTGTGCCAATACATAAGACTATTATTATTTATTTTATAGACCTTAATATATTGGTAATTAAAATTGGTCTCCATCAAACACAAGGTCGATGAGTTTATTAACGAAACATGTTATGACTTTTCAAAACTTTATTTTTTATTTAAGTATAATAGACGGGAAGAAAAGTTAAAATGATGGTTGTAGAAAATTAATTAAAATCCATCAAACGCAAGCTCATTGCATGCGTCATTATAACGTGTTAGTCGACATTTACAAATTAGTTTTGTTCTACAGCACAAGCTCCAACAACGCAATAATTTGACTTTTACGATCGATGTCATACAAAATTACGATCTTGCCTTTCTCGGACAAGGCCTAACTTAGTGTGAAACATAAGTGGACGAACATATGGATGAAGTGACAAAGGAGCTTTATAATATAACAAGGCAGGGTCAATTTTTAAGAAAGTCATAATCTTAGGTCATCCTTAATTCTCTCCTTTGCATGTATCATCTGGATCTTAATTTAGCTGAGGGAGACTGATTTTATATATATTTTTTTTCTAATACGAAAGCTAGGGTTTCTAAATAATCTCTGACATGGTTAATAATAATGAAATAAAACTTATCTGTTTATTCTCTGTAGGCACCAGTGGTCTAGTGGTAGAATAGTACCCTGCCACGGTACAGACCCGGGTTCGATTCCCGGCTGGTGCATTGTTTTTATTTCTGGAAACAGAGAAAAAGGGAGATTTCGAAGGATAAAGTTTACCGCTTTTGTTTTATCTACAATAAATACTAAAAAGCTGTTAATTTCACTGAGCATGCCTCTAATTTTGTGATTTAAGCATGTCTCAGTAAATTTAGGGGTCAACTTTTGGCAAATTAAGGAGAAACGCCCAGCCAGATTATTAAAAAAAATAAAAATAAAATACAAGTGAACTGATAATCACAAACGATTTGGTTACAAACATCACGCATCATACAAGATTATACACAACCATCACTTATTATTAATTACTACATTAATTTTCTTCTTATTTCTCGTTGAGTGATGATCAAGCCCCTTACTCTCATATAGCGTTATTGTCCATGGCTAGATGCATGGAGAAGACCGTCCCGGACTTGTTCAGCGATGTCACGGACAGCCCCCGGTCCATGAGGGATGAAAACCGACGAGCACTTGGACTGCGCTCCAATCTCCTTCATGGTGTCGAAGTACTGGGTGATGAGCACCATGTCCAACACGTCCTTCGGGGTTGTTCCTGGCACGTTCACCGAGAAGCCAAGCACGCTGTCTCTCAGGCCGTCCACGATGGCTTGGCGCTGCCGGGCAATGCCCACGCCTGACAAATACTTGGCCTCCGCCTCACCCTCCGCCTTCTTAATCTGCACAATCTTTTCGGCTTCCGCCTTCTCGTTCGCTGCCACTCGTAGTCTTGCAGCTGCATGCAGCAAATTAAAGGTATGATTGGAAATTGGATCTTTAATTTCCTTTGGTTAATCTAAGAAAATTACAATTAATTACCTGCGTTGATTTCATTCATTGCTCTTTTAACATGTTCATCTGGTTCGATATCGACGATGAGTGTCTGCACGATCTCGAAGCCATAAGCAGACATGGCCTTCTCGAGTTCCTCTTCCACAGCTTTGGCTATCTCATTCTTTTGCTCAAAAGCATCGTCCAGGTTGAGCTTTGGCATACTGGCTCTTATCACTGGAAAGAGGGATCGATGAACTTGTTAATTTTCGAGTTTGAAATAAGGCTTTTTGCTTCTCTATAATTTTGAAATTAAAGTTGTTTTAAAACAAATTAGAAAAATACATTAGTATGCATACAATCATCGACGAGAGATTCATACCGTCAAATACATAAGCTTGGATCTGAGACTGCGTGTTGCTAAGCTTATAGAAAGCATCACTTGCCTTGGTAGGCAGAGCACGGTATTGGACGGATGCCACGACGTTCACAAACACATTGTCCTGTGAAGATGATAGCAAAGTTCTGATCATGAACTAGTACACGAATTTCTTCAAACGACATACCTACAAACTAACGGAGCTCTTCGTCTATCAAAAAAATCTCGAAGGGGTAGCTAGTTTGGCAGAGCGAGGGAAGCAACGCAAAAACCTTTGTCTTTGTTTCACATTTGACGTCGAGCTGCTTCATTCGGAGGGAGAGGCGGCCGGCGACACGCTTGCCGGTGATCCAAGGCATGCAGTGGCATCCAGGCTGAAGCACATCGTCGAATTTCCCAAAGGATTCCTTGATCGCTACCGTGGACTGGTCTACTTGAACGCAGCAGAAAGCTTGGCCCATGGCTTTCCTGTCCTCGACTTCTCCACTGCTTTTCAAAACCAAAGAATTCAGTTAATCTCAAAATAATAACAAACAGGGAATGAATATCTTTGTCTGCACAAGTTCGTATGATTTTTTTTTTTTTTTGTTTGCCTAAAAAAAAAAAAGTCAAAAGAAGATCAAGGAAGAAACTTAACAAATTTGAGAATGGAATGAAGGCGTAAAACTGCAGAGATATGAAAAGAGCAGTTGCCTGGATATATAGAGAGGTGGGAGCAGCTGATTGCCAATTATTAAGCCTCGAATGGCTGCAGGCGGATATGTTTTGGATTTCTTCGACACAGAAAGTCAAACAATTCATGGACGTGAATCGTGATGTCGAGTTGGCGATGAATAATTCTCAAAGGAAGCTGCAAAGAAATTGGATGAGGAACAAGATGTTCCTGGATAATATAGTTTAAAAATATTTTTTTTTCCAATTGGATTTATTCTTGGTTTTTTTATTAGCATTAAAATTTCCAGTCATCGATCCAATTAATTCTAAAAACGACCAATTCAATCTCATGAATCTCTTACCAAATTTCTACTGATTCTATGATAAAATTTGACCTTCGTAGCCATATCGTCTTAGTAAAACTATTTAATATCAAAGTCATACATTACCTGTGCGAATGTAAACTCTCAAACTTAGTCATTTGAAATTACCCAATATAAATTTTTCTATATTTAGTATCAAATAGATTTTAACAGAATCCAACTTTATTCGTCTATAAAAGCCAAATCATTTTATGGATCGTGTCCCCTGAAACTTTATTCCTGCATTTCTAATTGGCTCTCGACGACTTTGCCATTTTCTAAAAATTAAGAGCTCTGCTTTTAAATTGGCTCTTGACTTACATTTCCTTTAAGATTTTTCGTAGAAATTATCTCTACCGATCGAGGTTGAATTAACTATAAATTTTTAAAAATACATTCTTCGAGGTATATTTACCAGGAAATTGCATTATATATGAAAGCTATTGCATACAAAAATATCCTTTTTTTTTAATGTAAGTCATTTTCAAAGGAAGATAAATTCAACGGCACTCCAATAATTGGCTTTATAAGTAATTGCTTAATATCTCAGGCTGCAATAGAGCTGCACCTGGTGTATCCGAGAAAGAAATACAAATAAATTAAAAATGACAATTTACTAAAGGAGGCATGTGAAATTTGTCAATGCCTAAAAGGTGTACCGGACTTTTATAATTGCCAAATGGCATGCACATCTCATTTCTATTACACCGGTCTTTTATAATTTCCAAATGGCATGCACATCTCATTTCTATTTTATCTCTATGTCAAAAATAAATTTTCCTATTTTATCTCTCTCCTCTATATGTAATTCTTATCTCTCATTTTAATTTTTTTTCAACTAATAGGAACCAACACTAGAGTGATGCTGGTATCAAAAAATAACCACCACTCTAGTACTTATCTCAAAAATCAACACCACTAGCACTATCCTAATGATGGTCTTTTGAGACTAGTACCACACCTTAGTGCTGGTGCTTTGGTGCTGATCTTTTGAGACCAGCACCAAAGTAGTGCTACCTTGATCTTTTAAGACAAGTATCATTTGGGTATTGGTTTTTTTATATGTTAAATTATAGTACTTTTTTAAATAGTAAAAAATAACATATTTGAAATCTTGACATCATTGAAATCTATAAAAGGTTGGAATGAGTCCGATTGAAGTTTTTTAGGATCATCAATAAATTTTCACCGAAACTTATTAATGGACTTAGGAGATTTAAGTTTTTTTTAAGTTGACATTTAATATAAAAGAGTAGTATAGTAAAGGTATTGACGGTGTTTATGTCTAGTTTTAACATCCCTACAATAAGTTATGTGTATGTGTCAATTGTCTTAAAGCATAAACTTTGAAAATCTTCTAATCATTACTGTTAATAACTTCGAGCTAATATTTTTGGGCACATATAGACTTTATAATACTTCAGAAACTTATAACACTTAGAATGGATCAGATTGAAGCTTTTTAGGTTCATCAATGAGTTTTGATGAAACCCTTTGATGGATCTAAAAAGACTTTAAATACTATTTTTTAGACTTAAAACTAGACTATCTTTATCTGGTGTTTTCCCTAGTAACAAATGTACATCTTGGAATTATAAAAAGTAATATTTAAAGTCTTTTCAGATTTATCAAAGAGTTTCGATCAAAACTCATTGATAGACCTAAAGAGCTCCAATCGGATCCATTTCAAGTGTTATAAGTTTCTGAAATGTCATAGAGTATATATGTGCCCAAAAATATCAACTTGAAGTTATTAGCAATAGTGATCAGAAGATTTTCAAAGTTTATAACTTTAAAACAATTGACACATATGCATAATTTATTGTAGGGATGCCAGAACTAGACACGGACACCATCAATACTTTCACTGTACTACCCTCTTTCATTACATGTTAACTTTTTAAAAATCTAAATCCCCTAAGCCAAGACCAGCACCACTTTGGTGCTAGTTTTTTCACTTTAGTGTTGGTTTCAAAAGACTAGCACTACCTTGGTGCTGGCCTTTTGAGACCAGCATCATTTTGGTGCTGATGATTGATGTGTTAAATTGTGATA